>JAQFVV010000991.1:0-136910 GCA_028023455.1 Epiperipatus broadwayi | reverse complement strand
AAATCCGTTTTCAAATCAAGATTAAAGTTATGCCTTAAAATACGTTTTGCTCTTCATGAATAGATTTCCGAATGTGAAAATAGATCTCACATTCCACCGTAATAAAATTAGAACAATCATTTCCGTTCTTAATGAATACCTTTATCTGCCTTTATATTTCTCGTTGGGGGCATAGACATAGAATCCCATGTTGTGTAATTCTTGTTGGCATATGATAAGGACCGCCACTCTTATTATATTTATAAATTATTTAAAGACTAGAGGTAACTAATGCAATCTATATTTTATTGAACAAAACAAATTATTATTCTTATTAAATATTTCTAACATACTTGGTTTCTTAGTTCATCATTCTTTTTATAATTATTTAAATGTTCATACCCGCTATCTGTGTTGGCAACCCGAACATACATATGATTTGATTTAAAAAGTATTCAAAGTAATTAATTATTAGATATTCGTGTCAGTGCAAGGGTCTCTAGTCCTCACCAACCGTTGAACTAGTTCTTGGCGCATAGCACTGTGCCGTCGATTTCTGCTATCTGAGCTGTTGAGTTGGGTTTGAATTCAGTTTTGGTTAAGCTGAGTTGGAATCCGATTTGACGTGCGGTGGTGGTGGGTTTCGACCGGTACAATATATATATATATATATATATATATATATATATATATATATATATATATATATATATATATATATTAGTGATATAATCCAACATAATAACAAATAATTATGTGATTTTTTTTAAATTTTCATGTTAGGATATTCAAATATTGTCTGATTAGATTATATATGATTAAGCATACAGAATGATGAAGTAGACAGACTTTTCTAATGGAACAGCTAGATTGTTATAAAATTATCAGTGAATTTTATTTATTGTTTTGTAAATGCAGATAGTTATTTATCGATGTAAGATGTGGAAAATCTTGAGAAATAATGTTGAGATAGTGGCTTGGAAGTACTTAGTGAACAGAAAACCAAGATGATGTTTTTAAGAAATAGGATATGATAAGGAATAGAAATAATATTTAGTATTTGTGTAGATATCAGCATAGTTAACAAAGCCCTATGACTGGTACACATTTTATTTGGACAGTGTTTTATATTTCTTTAAATATTTGATGTTCTAATAAAGCTGAAGAAATAGCTTCAACATCGTTCATGTAATAGAGGTTATTAGACAGGTAAATGTCATACCTCTTTCTTGTTAATGCACTGTGCCATGATTTTTGAGATATGTTATGAGTGATACTCTAGCTTTCTTCCTTAAATCCTATACATCTGTTTCGCTATCTTTATTTCACGTAACTGCATCGTTTAGTAAGATATTTTGTAAAGAAATGGTAAATAATTTAGAGCTTTGGTTATGTTATCGTTTTTGTATAAGATTGATTTATTTGCTTATAAGGAACAGAATTTTATAACTTAAAATTGAAGGTCCAATGAATCCTAAGGAAAGGAAAGAATCATAGAATATATTTTTGAATTTATTTCGGAAATGAAATATAAATTTTGGAATAGAGTATCTAAACAAGATATTTTCTTTCAAATGTTAATTATTTTTAAATGCTTTATTAGTATTTTTAAAAGAAAAATAAGTATTGCATATTTTTAAAATGCAATAGTACAATGTAAATTATATAAACAATATGCATAGTATATTTTTTTGTTTATTGAATAACAGGAATATATTGATTATTACACTTACATCATACTAAAGTAAGGCTAAATAAGAATATATTATGATTAGTAAACATCGTGTGATAAAACACTAAAATCTAGTACTGAATTTTGGATGAATATTTTATGTAACATCTTTGACTTTGCAAGATGAAATTTTTTTTAATATCTTGAGAAATCCATACTCATTATAAAGTTAATTTTGTTTTTCTGTAGAATGTTTTCCTATGAATGTTTTAAAAATAAGCTAGTTTTAATAATATTAAGGATGAAATATTTTGCTAATAAAATAAGTAAATATATTTGCAATAAGTTAACCATACCGAGAAACCAAATGGTAACATTTTATTTTGTCTTAAGTCTAAATAAAGATATAACTAAATTATAAATTATTTTTATATAACTTAGTAGATAAAAATGTAAGAATAAAATAAGGATATCCATTGTAAATAGTGTACATAAATTGTTTATTTAATTTGTTGTTATTAATAAACTTTGTTAAAATTTGTTTTTAAAATTTTTGTGTCTGGATTGTTTATTTCCTTACTTCACTGCATGAAATCACGATATATTATTAACAATTAAAACAAATATATAATTTTGCACAAAAAGATAAATAGAGAATGATTTAAGAATTTAAATATTTATTGGTATTCTTTTAATTAAAATGATTATAATTTTACATTGTTTTATTGGTCATAAATCAGTTATCACAATAGTATACTGAATTATATGCTATCAGTTGCCACACATACTTTTGTTTGTCAGATTATCATATGCTACCATGTATTTATTATATTATTACATGAAGATAAAAGATTATATAAAATTATTTTATTATTTTATTATGGTAATAAAAATATAATGAAAAGAAAAGATATCCAGTAATAGTTAAACAATGAAGAATATTATTATTATTTATTATTATTAGTTTCAGTGTAGTAGATTATGACATAAAATCCCTTCTCATATTTTACTACCATATTTTTTATTAATTTAGAATAAACTTTACAAACCTGAGATTATTTTTATTGATTTATATTATTATAAATAGAAGATTAAGATGTAATTATTAACTTAATCTTAGTGAGTAGAAGTTATTAAAGTCGTAAGAATACTATGAGTGTTCTTATGCCATTGAGGTAGTATCCTGTGGGATATTGGCTCAATGTAATCTATCTTGTCACCTGTATTTTCACTTCAAGTCTCATGAAAATATTAAATATTTATTTAATTTATTTTTATAAACTGAACCTTATTCGTATTTTAAATTTGAGCTAGTGAAACATTTTAATTTTAATGCTGAATATTTTATTTATTAATTATTAACTGAGCTAGAACCCATTTTATTTTATATCATATACTATTCTGAAGTGAGGATGCACAAGACCAGGTTAGAATATATATATATATATATATATATATATATATATATATATATATATATATATATATATATATATATATATATATAATATATATATATATATATATATATATATACACATATATATTGTACCTTCACTTCTAAGAAATATGTAATAACAATAAATTGATCTAGCTCAGATAAATAATTATGTTCATCTAAAATATATCTAATAAATAATAACTATATTCTTTAATACTATCTATTATTAAATAGTTTAAAATTAATAAATAATAATATGGTTCTGTTTCTTAAATTAAGTAAATAAATATCTAATAAAAATCATGAGACTATGAAGTGAGTTTACAAATGGTAAAACGAATACATTAAGCCAATATCCCACAGGATATCACCTCAATGGCATAAGAATACTAACCTCACTCTTATTGCTTAAACAATAAATCTATAGTATTCCTATGTCTTTAATAAAATTAATTAAGTAAATGACTCCTACTAAATTAATCTGAATATCTCTATCAAAATGATTTAGCTCAAAGTTATCTCAGGTTCTTTTAAATAATTCTAAAATAATTATAACTTCTGTAATTAAGTATGATAAGGGATTTAATATCATTCCTAACTACATCTAACTAATACCAATATTAATAAAATAATAATATTAATTTTTAATCTAAAATTTAATCTTATATATTTTCTACTTGTAATATTACTTATGTATATCACATAATAATAATGTAATAATAATGTAATACAATCTTCTATTATCCATCTGGCATCTTAAACAAACATATATGGTATGATATGATAATCTGAGAATATGTGGCAATCATTAATAATATAATTCTGTGTAAATCTTTTGTGGTTATTCTATGACCATCATAATTATATAATAAATGAAATTTCTTTAATGAAAATCATATCAATAAAACATTACTTTATTTATGTTGTGCAAATATTATGTCTTAATTCTAATTATCTGTGAGTATGTAATTGTGATGTGAAGAAATTGAGTCGACACCAAGATTTATAACAAAAACTTAACAAATTTATTAACCAACTTTAACAATAAATTATATACAGTATATACAATATGAATGAACTTTGTTTTACTCCCATTTAGGTAATCTCACAAAAAATATATTAAATAAAATATAATATCAGATACAAAAAAAAATTGCTTTATAAGATTCTTATTATTACAATATTACCATAATATCTTTATGGCTTTCATTAAGTTTCTTTTTTAAATCAGTACATATATATATATATATATATATATATTGTGATGAGCGCACATACTGTGGTCACACATGTACCTACAAAACATCCACAAATTAGAAATGTTAGGGTTGGAAAGAAAGAAAGAAATAAGAAAGAAAAAACGAGCTTGGAAATTAACAAAACCAAGAAATGTTGAAAATTAGCAAAACAAAGAGAAAGAGAGGGAACTAGAGTTAACAAAATCGTTATCTTTTGCTAGTCAAAGTCCGAATTTTGATAAAAGTAAATATTAAATTATAATACTACCAGCATACGGTAGGAAAGTTAAAGCAGAAAAGAAACATAAATAAAACATGTAGTAAAATATGATTTAGGAAAAGTAAAGTTTAAAAAAAAAAAAAAAAAGAAAAAGAAAAAACTTCGATAGCATGGAAAGAAAAACCTAGAAAATTAATATGTTCAAAAAGATAAGAATCTGGGCTTCAAAGTACACATTTGACGATAAACGAAATGCGGGTTTTATGGGGTAGAGTTAAAGCAAGAATTAGATAAAAAATAAATGATTATTAAAATTTAAATAAGAAATAAAGAAAAACATGCATTAAAATTTGTGTAAGTAATCAAAGAAAAATAAGGAAATAAATAAAATGTGCGTAGTGCTATAAAATCGTATAAAATAAAGTTACATATGGCCGAAGGCATAGCATGGGAGGTGTCAACAACAAGTGGAAACAGAGAATCTAAAGGACAAAGACCATTGGAATGTTTTAATTAAAAAAAAGAAAAAGAAAGGAAAAAATTAGGTGGAGAGCTAAGGAGATAAAAAGAGAGATTATAGCTTGAGACTTCGAGTTGACAAGGTGAAAAATCACGGCTCCCAGAATCAGCCGATATAGCTAACCAACATGACATTTACCGTCGATATCTCACATAGTATGACCGGCTAAGGCCATCATTATCGCGGTCAATCCGGACTTCTGTACCAATGGTTCTGCAATAATGTAACAGCTATGGTAGTAATGCCTGCCTATGGATTCCTGTAGTGGCCCGACCTGTGATGCCTCATCCTCCATGCCTTATTAACCAAGAAGCTATATCCCGCCAAATATAATCTACGACCGTCCCTCCTAAAGAAGTGGATAATCCACGTGACGGTCGACAACACGTCGGAATGAACTCAAAGACTAAACCCTAGGTAACTTAAATATATATTTATATCGTCAAATGTGCACATAAATTCCATAGACAATGGCCAAATGCCTTTCATGAATGGTAATGACATTCTTTTGATAGACAGCTAGGCTAACGAGTTATAAATGTGACAGCATTTATAATGATTTCAAGTAAATATTTATAGGAATTTCAAGTATTTATTTCTTTATAGCACTATAGAATATAATATATTTAATTTTTATGTTAATGTTTCTTATATCTTTTATTATCAAATTATTTGTTAGTATTAAAAATATATTAATTTATTTAAATCTGTCTTGTCTTGTTCTTCACCACTCCACAAAATAGTCTAATACTAGGAGGGTAGAAATATTATTTCATTTTTTTGCATTCTTTGGGGTATGAAATTAACACGTGAAATGTTGATGGTGCAGGGTTTTATCCTGTAAAATTTATAAATTAGCCAAGCGCTGTTACTGTAATATCTTACAGCAGCCAGGAGAAAGTGGATCGGGAAAAATAATCTGGAGGTTATATCCGTATAGTGTACAGATTCGGTCAAATACGGAAATCGGCTCGTCTGTTTCCGTATTTCTCTCTGATTGAGGTAGCGGAAGGTGGACAATTTTGAATAACAAGAATTCCACATTACATATACAAGTGAAAGGGAAGTTGGAGCTTTTCGATCGTCCCATGCTCGTTACATATTTTGGGGGCCAGTCCGGGATCTGAAACTTCTGCCCAATTAACAATCACGTGTTGAATAGTTATATAATATAATAAATATTTTCTAAAATAAAAATTGGTTAGTATATGTGTTTTCAAACATATAAATTTAGCGTTGCAAGTTAAAGTGGCGAAGAACAAAGGCAAAGGGGATAAGTTTTTTTTTATAATACTCCATACCAGCGTTTCACGTCAAATGTGTACAAAGAGTAGCGAGGGGGAAATTTTTTTTTAGTATTATGAAAGTTATTGAAATGAATAGTGAAGGATAATCTCAGGTAATAATTAGTCAAGTTATAACGAACAAAGAAATCATAATGTCAAATGATTACTGCCATGTAATATAAGTCGTGTTGAAAAAAAAATATATATACGTATGATTTTAAGATAGTGAAAGGAGTATAATTTACAAAAAAAAGTTTTATGTGTAATGAGGGAGATTATCCCAGTGAAGAAATATATGTGTATGATTTTATTCTAAAACGACCGTAAAATAAGGGGAATTTATAACGAAATATTAGAAATATATGTCATAAGTTCATGCATCTGGAAACACAGTCAAAATGAATTTCTTTAGATATATCGATATAGTAGTGAGTTAAAATTAAAAAAGAAAAAAATATATATAAACGTGCAGCATTGAATTAATTAAAGTGAGTCAGAGGTAGATGAGTAGGGAAAAACGAGGACAATCATCAAGGTGAACAGGCAGTTGGGCAAATCTAGGGCAGGTGGACAAGAAGAGGAACCGAAGTACAAATGTTTGGATTGGCTAGCGATCTAAATGCTAACTGATAAATCACAAATATTAAATCGTTAATCAAAGTACAAGAAAAGCAGAGAATCAATAGAAAAAATAAATTTTCGTTATATAAATATAGCCAGAAGAGTTTAGTAAAACAATATTAAAAATGTAGATTAAGGGTTAAAGAACATTATATTTATGCATATGAGATCCCAAGATAAAATGGACGGTCAAGGAAAGGAAGTGAGAGAAGGGAATGAAGATAAAGAGATGAAAGCACTGGGTGAAATAAGTAATAATGATATTATGGATATGCTAAGGCAAATGAGGATTGATCAACAGCAATTCGTGGAAGAATACATGAACAGACAGGAGAGAAGAATAGAAGAATGGATGATCAAGGTCGAAATCGATAACCAGAAAAGAATGGCTGCATTCAAGGAAGAAGTAAAAAATGAGATAATCCAGCAATCAAAGTCTAATGATACATGGGCTGGATTTCACCCAGAGATGGGGATGGAGGAACAAAGGAGTATAGGGTTGTGTGGATATGCAAAATCTGAAATGGTTGAGGAGAGAGTTAGAGAATTAGGAGAGTGTGACTGGGAAAAGGATATAGGACATCCAGAAAGGGAGATAAGACCGTTAGAAGAAGAGACGGAAGTAGTTAGAGATAAGAGTCAAAGAGTGATGATGAGCGTGCAGGAGAGTTTAGGTCAAGTGGCAAAAGTAGTAGCCAGCTTAAACACAAGAGTGGAAGAATGTGTAAAGAGTACAGTCAATAGCAGCATTAAGGCCAATATAGAGGGCCGAGAACCAAGAACTAATGGAGAAGACAGAATCAGAGAATCTGGAAATTACATGGACTATCCTGTGGGCTTCCACCACTTCCTGAAGGTACAAGTTTTCAATGGTAATCCTGGAGAAAGCTCGATGGAACACTTGAGCAGCCTAGAACAGTACTTCCAATTCAGTAGAGTAAGTGAAGAAGCCAAGATAGCCGTCACTTGCAGCCATCTGCAGGGCGAGTCTCAAGTCTGGTGGAATTCGCTATTCCAGAAGCCCATTACGTTTGCAGCATAGCAGAGAATGTTGAAGATCAGTTATTGGAGTGAGGAGCTCCAGGAGCATATGTTGCATCAAATAAAACAGCACAAATGGGGATTGGAGGAATCATTTGTAACATTCTTCCGTCGACAGGTGGCTAGATTACGACTAATAATGGCAAACCCGTTATCGGAGACGCAAATACTCCATATAATTAGGTCTGGGTTTCCGAAAAACATTGAACATACTCTCATCAGTACAGAGAGGAAAACGGTGGACCAGGTGGCGGAGATGCTGAGTGCGCTGGACACCACTAGGGACAACCAACAGAATGATGAATCGCCATCGGAACCGCGGGTAAAAGAAGCACCTAGAATAAGAAATGACTGGGATCCTGGGGAAAGATGTTGGCAAGAAGAACAAGGATATTCTAGGGAATGGAACCCGAGGAGGCAAGGAAATGGACGACAGAGAGAGGAGACAGAATATAAGTGTCCATATGACATGACAGTGAGTCATGGACCTCGAGAGCAACATCAGCATCCCAGAGGAGGAAAAGGTGATATCAACAGAGAAAGACAACCACCAGATAAAACATAAGAGTGGTCCCAAAATAAGAAAAAAAAGGGGAAACTAGATGATGACAAATTCAGAAATGGACATGGACCTCGAATCATGGAGAACAGATGGACATACGGAAACTAACGATAAAGAAATGGCGAGCCAATAGATGGCCAAACAGTATGAGGGACTTTAGGATAAAATGGAAAGGATAAATTAATTGGCAGGATGGGGTCGTAGATTGAGGTTGAGGGAAAGTAGGCTTAGATATTGGTAGCTTGATCTTATTAGCAGTACTTGGTTTTGCCTTCTTCTTTGTCATGCTTGTGTATTCTGCAGTGCATCAAGTATTATCACACAGAGAACACAGGGACAGAGATCCCAGTTTCACAATGACTCACTGGATTAATATTTCCAGTTAGATATTAAGCACATATATCGTGAGTCAATGGTCCAGAGACCAATCTATGGGGAAAGAACCCCTTTTGGGATGAATATAGAGCTTTCAGAAATACACTGGGCTCATGAATGAGCTGGATGGAAAGATGCCAGTCTTCCAAGCCACCTCGATAATAGTGTCCGGAGTTGGCACTTAGAGGTGCCTTATTGCAGAAATGCGATGTATGAACAGGTTTAATTGGGTCACAGAGATATCCTGTGGATTCGAACCTGTAGATTCGAGTAGTGGCAGAAATTAAACGCATGCATGGTAATGTTAGGATTAAATTGGTTTGGCTATACTGCTTGGTTCAGCAAAGAAAAAGATATAATTTACCTGGTCGCCTCTCTATAGATTAACCTCATCGCTACATCATAGTAGAATAATGAAAAAAAAAAAGAGTTCGAACAATAGTTGGGAGCACTTAGCTTTCCAGGCATAAGGTTAAAATTTTTTATGCAGAAAAAAAATTTTAAAGGGGGGACGGTGTAATGTGATGAGCACACATACTGTGGTCACACATGTACCTACAAAACATCCACAAATTAGAAATGTTAGGGTTGGAAAGAAAGAAATAAATAAGAAAGAAAAAAACGAGCTTGGAAATTAACAAAACCAAGAAATGTTGAAAATTAGCAAAACAAAGAGAAAGAGAGGGAACTAGAGTTAACAAAATCATTATCTTTTGCTAGTCAAAGTCCAAATTTTGATAAAAGTAAATATTAAATTATAATACTACCAGCATACGGTAGGAAAGTTAAAGCAGTAAAGAAACATAAATAAAACATGTAGTAAAATATGATTTAGGAAAAGTAAAGTTTAAAAAAAAAAAAAGAAAAAACTTCGATAGCGTGGAAAGAAAAACCTAGAAAATTAATATGTTCGAAAAGATAAGAATCTGGGTTTCAAAGTACACATTTGACGATAAACGAAATGCGGGTTTTATGGGGTAGAGTTAAAGCAAGAATTAGATAAAAAATAAATGATTATTAAAATTTAAATAAGAAATAAAGAAAAACATGCATTAAAATTTGTGTAAGTAATCAAAGAAAAATAAGGAAATAAATAAAATGTACGTAGTGCTATAAAATCGTATAAAATAAAGTTACATATGGCTGAAGGCATAGCATGGGAGGTGTCAACAACAAGTGGAAACAGAGAATCTAAAGGACAAAGACCATTGGAATGTTTTAATTAAAAAAAAGAAAAAAAAGGAAAAAATTAGGTGGAGAGCTAAGGAGATAAAAAGAGAGATTATAGCTTGAGACTTCGAGTTGACAAGGTGAAAAATCACGGCTCCCAGTATCAGCCAATATAGCTAACCAACATGACTTATACCGTCGATATCTCACATAGTATGACCGGCTAAGGCCATCATGATCGCGGTCAATCCGGACTTCTGTACCAATGGTTCTGCAATAATGTAACAGCTATGGTAGTAATGCCTGCCTATGGATTCCTGTAGTGGCATGACCTGTGATGCCTCATCCTCCATGCCTTATTAACCAAGAAGCTATATCCCGCCAAATATAATCTACGACCGTCCCTCCTAAAGAAGTGGATAATCCACGTGACGGTCGACAACACGTCAGAATGAACTCAAAGACTAAACCCTAGGTAACTTAAATATTATTTTATATATCGTCAAATGTGCACATAAATTCCATAGACAATGGCCAAATGCCTTTCATGAATGGTAATGACATTCTTTTGATAGACAGCTAGGTTAACGAGTTATAAATGTGACAGCATTTATAATGATTTCAAGTAAATATTTATAGGAATTTCAAGTATTTATTTCTTTATAGCACTATAGAATATAATATGTTTAATTTTTATGTTAATGTTTCTTATATCTTTTATTATCAAATTATTTGTTAGTATTAAAAATATATTAATTTATTTAAATCTGTCTTGTCTCGTTCTTCACCACTCCACAAAATAGTCTAATACTAGGAGGGTAGAAATATTATTTCATTTTTTTGCATTCTTTGGGGTATGAAATTAACACGTTAAACGTTGATGGTGCAGGGTTTTATCCTGTAAAATTTATAAATTAGCCAAGCACTGTAACTGTAATATCTTACAGCAGCCGGGAGAAAGTGGATCGGGAAAAATAATCTGGAGGTTATATCCGTATAGCATACAGATTTGGTCAAATACGGAAATCGGCTCGTCTGTTTCCGTATTTCTCTCTGCTTGAGGTAACGGAAGGTGGACGATTTTGAATAATAAGAATTCCCCATTACATATACAAGTGAAAGGGAAGTTGGAGCTTTTTGATCGTCCCGTGCCCGTTACAATATATATATTATAACGATCCAAATGAAGTGGGAGATCGCATCGCACCGCACTGCGCTACTAAGGGCGCCATCTAGGCATTTGCCTAGAAAAATTTATAAAGTAGGCAGATACGCGCTGTTAGGATTCCACTTTATTTACATATTTAGATCGTTAGCCCATTGTCACTAGCTCAGTGGAGACACAGAGATAATAAAATATATAACCTTGGATATAAATATAAAAAAAATAATAAAAGCCACTGCCAGAAATTAACACAGAAAAATATTTATTTACGCACATCTAAAATCATTCTAAATTCGAGGAATAAGTTTAACATTTAGATTTTTATCTTAATTTTTAATTTTACATTTAAAATAGCTTGCTATAATGTTTAATATTTATTTAGAGGGTCGGGTATGAATAGGACTACATAGGTCTGCATTTGAAAAGAAAGTATTCTTCCCTGATTTAACCTTAGGCAACAAATTTCGCAATCAACTGGTGCCAATCCATCTGATACATTCATGTATTCAATGTAGCATGATACGACAACACAAAATACTATATTGTCAGGAATGTACATCTGAACAATAAGTAGAAATAGAGAAGAGATTGATTCTCCACCAACAGGAATGTGACATCTGTTGGCAAGTAGATCAATAAACAAAAAACTCCATAGGAATGGACTGCGGTCTTCTGCCGACTTACAAACCCATCCATAGGCAAACAGAGGGTGTGTGGCGTATATCTATAATCCTGCCCGTAGCGGACCTCATACTACATCTACTAATTACACAAATATATCCAATCCATTGAACCAATTCAACTACGAAATGAATAACCTAAGATTACCCTCCCTTAATATAACTTTACAAACTATATAGCCATTCACGCCCGACTTAATTTTAACATTTAAATACGTTCGCACAGATTTGTTTAAAAATGTTGGGTATAGATCGATTACACAGATTCCACGGTCAAAAACATTTCAAAATAAACATAAACGATCAAAATACAAAATTATTGATACCGACAATCGCAGAGGGAAACTTATAAGTAACCCAATAGTATTCACCATAAGATACTTGCGTTGTCACCAATAACTTAAAAGACATCCGAATAAATACATTTTAGATACTCACCGTAAGGTATCATTATTTATCGAATGTCTATATATTTTGATCAAATATGAAAACCAAAATATAATTAACCGCAAACGAATCCATGCAAGCGTCTATAAACAACTTTAAATTTAATACATTTTAGTTAAAACATAATACACACACACAAAAAAAAAATGAACTGGAAATGATTGCTTAAACATCTACATAAAAAAATATCAATAATTGAATTTGCATTCTTTAAGTCAGATAAGAGTTCTTATTTTCAGTTATTAATTACTTGCAATTTTAGGAAAGTTATTAGATAGATACAATAGTTCATACTTTACGGATTTAATAGATTGAGAAGTCCATCTTCGTGATCACTTTAGTAGATTTTGTCCTTCTTTGAAATGAAACTGTGACTTGCCATGCATTTGGTCAGGAACTGTCATCCAGAGGCCTCAGCTGGTTGTCCGGAAAATTAAATTTATTGCAGACTTCCACATCGTGAAAATCTGCAATATAGCTAGTTATAACGATCTATTCATAGTCAACTCTAAGATAACAATTTTAATAATCATTTGGCTTTTATATTTTTCTTAGCCTCTTATCATTTGATCATAGGATTCAATCGGCAATACGTCACTAATCCTCTGGTGTTTCAGTTACGGTCCGTGCAGAATTTCTGGTGTTCGCATTGGTCATTTAATTTCTTTGTACTCTCTTATCTAACGTTTCATCTGACTTTTTAATTAAACAGCTTTTAGATAATTAATAAACAATCATTTCCATTTATAGATTACAGGAATTAATTAATACCTGTTTTTATTTTAACTTACGTTATTTTTTTTATTAAAATATTTTTATATTTCAATCTTGTATTTTTTTATTTAAAAAAATACGTTCAAATACTTTTTTTTTTTTTATGAAAAAAAATATTTTTAAAGTTTAGCATCTGTGCGAATGTATACGTTTAACAATATTTTAATTTTAGCGTTTAGTTTTTTCCTTTTATTTGCGAACTTTTAAGTTTTTATTTTAAATTAATGTAACGACATATTTATATATCATTACAATATATATATATATATCATTTAAATTATCAATTCAATCTACCTTTATTATTTATTATTTAGCTTTTAAAATACTTTTATTATCTCATATAATTATTCCTAACCTATTCATAATGTAAATAATTTTAACCAATAACATATCCATTAATCTAGATTGCTTATTAATCATTAATGTAATGTCAACTAAAATGTAAGTATTGATGTGTATTATTATAAAATATTTTTTATATAAAATTATGATCACTTATATTCTTTAAATGTGATTTATATATATTTCTTTTACTTGTAAAATATGCATTAAAATTGAATTTTTGTAAAACTTAATGATTAAATAATATCCTTTAAAAATACATTTCATTCATCATTTATTTATTTGTAATAAATAATAATGAGTCCCAAACATAAAAAGTTTATTATTCCTTATTAACAAGTTATAATCTTGTACTCTTTACCCTTACTCATATCCTTACTTTTAAAACAATATAACCCATCTTATCTTTTTTAATAACAATTCTGCATTTTAAACTTATTCATCATTTTATATTTTAAAATACTATCTTTTACGATGCACTATGAGCAATATTGATAGTAAATACACAAGTAGGTATATGGAATAAATCAGATTTTAATTTAATAACACTTCTATTAAATAACCATCAATGTCACAGTGTATCATAAATAAGGTATGACTATTTTAGTTCATCACCTCTACTAATAAACATAATGTCCAAGCTATCTATTCAGCTCTATGGAACATTACAACTTCAACATACACAAAATAACCCTACCATGAACATATACAAGTTATAGGGCTAAGTTATCTATACTTGCACAATAATCTCTATCGTCTATACTTATTCCGATATAACAAATCCTACCTAAAACTAGTCCTATTTAACTTAATACCAAGCTTACATCACTAAGTCTATTCCTACATTCTTATAATAATAAATAAATTCATGTCTGAAATAACCATCTAACCAATCGATAAGAAAAGATTATTTTATCCCTTAGTAACTTTACACATAAATACAAACAATCAGTATCAAAATCCCAGTTTATTATTTTTTATCACTTAAATCAAACCTTAAATTCAGTTATAATAGAATCATATACTTATATTTCCTTTATATTAAAATGTACTTAAAATACTACTAAAGGTATGCATATTCTTTAACATGAATAATCAAATTATAAACTATGTGTATGTATTGTGTTTTTCACACTCGTTTCATACATCCATAATAAAATATACATTAATAAAATACATAGTAAAATGATCAATACTTTTATAATCATTACCATCAATATGTTTTTCTTGTCAATTACTCCATTAATATTTCTGGATCATGAACTAAATAAAACATTATTTAAATATCATTCATTCCACATCGTCATACTTTCAAATATTAAACTTCTTTTTTAACTTATTAAGACTTTTTTTATAATAACTAATCACTAGGTTAGTAAATAGTTTAATGTTTTTATGTTCCTACCCTTTTCTATTTTCTAAGTATTATGATAAAAGTTAGTAAAAATAAAATTTAAAGTTCATATTTACAAAAAACTCTGACAAAGTTTGTTATGGAAAATGTCCTCTTTTCCTGCAGTATTTGTTGACAAAAACATCTTCCTTTAATGAAAAGAAAACTATGCATGCTCCTTTCACAACATGTCTGATGGTTCATTTAAGAATAAAGAAAATAAACAGAAGTAAGTTGACTTGTAAAATACTCCAATTGCAATACAAATAGTTCAAATTCTTCTTTTATTTCCAACAGTAATTATTAAATGCATTTTTAAATCCTCTATTATGACATATATCTTCTAAAAACTTTACTGCTTTCAGTTAAATTTCCCATAAATCAATGTTCCTGTACAACATGGTGTCCATAGTATGTATTATTGTAGTTTTAAATATCTTTAGAAATACTTTTCCAAATATATTCTGTATGTCCAGCATACAACAACTATTATTATGAAGATTTTTCCAATGTAATATAAATTATTTTACTAATAATCTTCATTTTTTTAATTTTTTTAAAAAAATTATATTTTCAAAAATCAATTCCTATATTTATTTACAAAGAAATATTTCGGCATCTTAAATAATTGTTATTTTACATTAACAGTTTTTTAAAAAAAAACTATTCTACTTTAAAATAGCTTTCAGAATAAATAATTTCATATTTTTTCTTTTTCCATCTCTGACGAGCTTTTCTGAAGCTTCTCAGTGAAGTTCTGTCTATTAAATTTACTATTACATTAGCACGAACACTTAACATAGGCAAAATTATGTGCCTCTTAGGAAAGTAATAATTCGATATTCTCCTACATAAATTTAAGTTTAGTGATAACTCCTCCATGTTTAAATCGATGTTAAATCAGATGAAATAGATTAGCAAGTAAGCAATTATTTAATTTTTAGCCACACATTTCCATATCACAATCTTATGATAATGAATAAATATTTCTTCTTTTAGAATGTAAAAATAATAAAATTGACTATTACTAATATCTGTAATTAGCTAAAGTTGCAGTAACAGTAACAATGATAGTAAGAATTAAAATAATAGCAATCTGTAAAATATGTACAGCTCTTATATACTCAAGCCTACTCCACATCTGATTGGACAATTAAACAATGCTTATCTCCAAAGGACCCTGGGAAAACAATGCTGATTAACATTAAAACAAATAATAATTTACTAAATATTTATTTTTATCATATTATATAATTCTTAATTAATTTTCATATTTTATTTACACTTAATAAATACTTTAAAATAACTTTTAAAAATCACATTACACTATTTATTACTATTTTTATCCTTCTTTTAAATAAAATGTATTTATTTTCAAAATAAAACACAAATCTAATTTTAATTATTATATTCACTTTAAAGATCCAATTTAATATTTATAACAGATAATATTATTTTATCCCTGAATAAACAAATCTACTATTTTTAAATCTTATACTTTGCAAGTGCACATGTGAAAATCTCTCATCACATGGTCTACAAAAATACATGAGACACTAATAATTTAACCAAAAAATAAAATAAATAATTTAATTCACAAAATATTACAAAAAATAATATTATAGCAAAATTTAAAATAATTATTTCAATATTATAAAATCAAATATGCACTTTTCTCCCACATTATTACTTTTAATCAAGTGATTTTTTAAATATAACTACTAAATACAATTAATATTATTAAATAGTCTATTCGTTTAACTTTAAATTACTACGTTCAAAATTTACTTTAATTATTTATTTATAAGACTTATTAAATCAGTGTTTATTATGGCCATTTTTCCCAACCATACAATCTTATAATGATTTTTAGTTAACTGTTTCTCTCAAATACTAACACAATATTATACATCAACTATTTTACTTGCCCTAACTAAATTAATAAAAGATCATCAACACATAACATACATCATTCCTTCACTTAACTTTGAAATTTAAAATTTTCCAGTAAATTGATAGAAATAATCCATTTTTACATAAACAAAAGGGTACAATATATATATACTAAATTATAGTATACACATATATATTATACCTATTAAAATTCAAAATGATAAATATAAAACATTAAATGTAAATTTCTTTAAATATAACAATTCATAAATATAAAACTAATAAAAGTTAATTTTCTTTTACCAAAACACATCCTGAAATGTAAGTTTAAACAGAAGTTTGAACAGCCAATTCATTTATTAAAATCCTTTTCCCCCTCTGTCTGCATGCAACAAAGAAAGTAAGTTTGAAAATTAGAAATGATAAAAATCATCTTCTCTTAGATAAAGTTAATTAATTGTCTGAGCTTATTCTTTTAATTTTACAATTCTTTTAATAATGAAGAACACTTTCAAACACAGTAAAAAACTTCCTTTTTATAGGTGGTTTCAATTGGAATAGATATGGATTGTAATCTTTAGCTTTACTGCAGACAGCTAGATTAAATTCTGAAATATTTTATTTCTTTAAGTATAATCTTAACATAAATTTTCATATTTATTTTCCTCTTTTAAAAATAACAGAATGATATGCTATTATAAGTATTGATTTAAATATAACTTATATTTTAGCAGTTCTGTGATATAATATCATAACATGTTAGATGAATAAGTTAGTAATTCAAGTTCATTAAAAATATTTACAATATTAGTACAAAAGATTAAATAGGAGTTAATACTATGTTATTTTAAAATCATATACAAGTTTGTAAGCAAATAGAGCAGTATTTCTATAATACAATAAACAAATTCTTATATAATACATCCTTGAGTTATCCATGGTTTCTACACAGATCAACTTTTTCTGTAGATTACAGCAAAAATTCCAATAATATTGTAACTTTGTCCAAGCCATTCATGTATTTTTCTTTTTTCCAATTACCCCAATAAGTAAATATCAATGTGACCTTTTTTCCTCCTTAGAGAGTTGACTGATTACCTTTTTATTTCATATTAATGTTGGTTTAAGTAAAGATAAAATTTGAAAGATTTTTTTAAACAAAAATATTGTTTTTTTTTAGCAAAACAAATTTTAAATTGTTTAGTATTTTATTAATAATTTTTCATGTACACAGCCACACACCTTTCTCTCTCTTATATAGCCAACCCCAAATGATCATCTGACTACTGAAATCAATCATCCAATAAAATTGATTTATATCACCAACTTTAAGTTCTTTTTTAGATTTAATTGAAGAATGACAGAAAGTAAGAAAAATAAAATATTCTAAAAATAGAAATTTATCTGTTTTAAACTTGTAATAAATATTTTTTAATATAATTATTTATTAAACTAAATATTACTAAATAAACATACATGTAAGCACAGACAAACACATATATCATTAGAATTGCTTTAATTTGGCAATGCTTTGTCTTACTTAATATTATCTAATGATTTATTTAAAATATCTTAAGCTAACTAACTTTATAGATTTAATGAATAAGTATTAAAATTTAGATTTATAAAAGCTACATTATTTTAATAAATATTAGTACATTATTTATACCCTAAACAACATTAGTATTAAAATTTGTACTTATAACATACTATTAATATGAACTTTAAATATTACTTAATGCATTAATGACCTTATATAAAGTAGTTTTAGTGCAATTGCTGTAGTTTTAGTTTCAAAAGGTTACAAAAAAATATTACTGAATTGAAATTTTTTACTATTTTGTACATATAACGATTTTAATTGAGGCACAAGACACAATTAAAATGTGTACAATATATATAGAAAAATAAAATTAAAATGAAATGAAATTTAAGAGAAATAATAAAATATGAATATTTTTAATTTAAGTAGTAGTAGTAGCAGCAGTAGACATAGTAGTAGTAGTGATGGTGGTAGTAGTAGAAGTAGTAGTAGTGGAAGTAGCAGTAGTAGTGGAAGTAGTAGTAGTGGAAATAGTAGTAGTAGTGGTTGTAGTAATAGTAGTAGTAGTGGTAGTGGTAAGTCATAGTGGTAGTGCTATTGGTAAAGGTAGTGGTGGAAGGGGTATAGGTAGTGGAGGTGGAAGTAGTGGTTGTAGTATTGAACATATGTGAATTATTTATTTACATAGTGCTAGGTTTTTAATCTGTAACAATCTTTAAGGGATCACTTCACTACACATGTGCTATATATATATATATATAATATACAAATCAATATATATATATATAAATATATATAATATACAAATCAATATATATATATCAAAATACAGTACAATTTACATGAATTATATTGTTTTTATATTATTATTTTTCATTTAGTGTAATTAAGTGCGATACTAATATTTGTAATGACATTGTTAAAAAAGTTAAAAATAAAAACTTTAAATATAATAGGAATGATAAATGGTTAAGTCAAATTAATAAATTTAAAAGTTTTTTATTAAATAATGACTTAGTGTGTTTAAAAGAGGATAAGGGTCTTTGTATGTGTTTGATTACTAGAGCGAACTATAATGAAAAAGTTATGGTTCGAATGAAAAAGCTTAAATTTCAAAATAGTGAAAAAATAAATATAGATCCATCTCACATGAAATTTATAAATGAAATTTTAAAAAAAGCTAAGAATAAAGGATGATGTTTTTATTTAAGAATAAAGGATGATGTTTTTATTTGTGGAAAACAAGAATTAATAATCAATTTATTTAATGAATTAAATGAGATAAAGGATATAAAGTGGGTTATAACTAAAAAGAAATACAGTTCCATAAAATTATTCGATATGCAAGTTACACTTAATGATTACAGTTTGGATAATCTTATGTTAATTAAACCAATTGAAACTAGAGGTTTTATTCCATATGAATCACATGTATCAATATGTCATAAGATGTTTGGATTGAAATCATTATTATTTCAAAATGAAAAATTGTGCAAATATTCTAGTGATAAAATTAAAAATATACATGTATTTGTTAATGACTTGTTGAAAATTGGTTATTATAAAAATACTA
This sequence comes from Epiperipatus broadwayi, assembly GCA_028023455.1. Taxonomy (NCBI): domain Eukaryota; kingdom Metazoa; phylum Onychophora; class Udeonychophora; order Euonychophora; family Peripatidae; genus Epiperipatus; species Epiperipatus broadwayi. The sequence goes on along the minus strand of JAQFVV010000991.1, from coordinate 116,975 downwards.
TTACCAATATTATTAAAAAATGTAAAAGAAATCAACACTATAATAAAATTAAAAATAAAAATATCAAAATGAAATGGATTTCCAGACCATTTATATCAGATGAGCAGGTCAAGTTTATCAGAAGAATTTATAATGGTTTCTGCCATATTGCTTTTTTCTCAACAAATAACATAAATAGATTACTTAATAACTCTAAAATTCAAAGTTTAATCAAAATTCTATTATATATAGATAGATATATGGATATGGCTTACAATACATTGGTGAATCTTAGTATACATTTGAGAAGAGAATAAAAGAGCATATGCTTTTATATAATAGAATTCAAAAAGAGAAACAATCTGAAATAGATGTAAATAAACCTTCATCATCTGTTATATTTGATCATAATAAGTCTTGTCAATATGGATTTAAATTTGATTATAAAAATATAAAAATTATTCAAATTGAACAGTGTCATAATAAACAAAATAAAAGAGGCTATGTTGATTTCAAGAAATCGTCAAATGTTAATGAATCACCAGTCATCAAATGTTAAGATAACAGAATTGTGGGAAATCTGAATTGAACTATGGGTATTGTTAAAAGTTGTCTCATTTTGATAAGGTATTTTGAAAAGATAGAATAAATCCATTCTACCTTTTTAACCTAAACATATATGTATAGGCAAATCTTAAGTGTTTGGAACTGAAAGCATGAAGATATTATTATTACTATCATTACAATTATGGTTATTATTATTATTAAAGATAAATTTTATTTGTTGGCTATTTTAATATAAAAATAACATTTAATTGCAATTCTTTTTTTTTTGCAAATGGAATCATTTTAACTTATTGTCATACTTGTATAGCAAATTCTTCATTTAATTTAAAAATAAGAATCAGAAATTAGCAAAGTGAAGTCAGTATAATTTGATAAAAAATAAAACATTAACAGTGAAGAGCTCATGATATTTATGCAACTATTAAAACAACTAAATAATATAAATAAAGAAGAATGTTTTTCTAATAGACAAATCCTAATCTAGTACTATGGCTGTGAAACAAGCATTATATTTTGATTCAAGCCCTCTTTTTCTCATGTACATTGACATTAAATCTAATAGTTTATATTTTGTTGCTAAGCTTTGATTATGATAAAATATGTATTTCATTAATCTAACACACACACATACATAATATATATATATATATATATATATATATATATATATATATATATATATATATATATATATATATATATATATATATATATATATATATATAACAAGTGTTACTCATATGTATACAATATACCTATATAAATTAAGTTTATAATATAAACAAATTTAAAAAAAATATATATATATACTTATTAACAATAAATTGAGGGACCACATTTACATATATATTCACTGTTCATATTTACTCAAAAATGAAATAAAATTTTACTGCACTATACCATTATTTTTGAAACATAAAACAAATAGCAAAGTGTCAGAATTTTATCAACATTAAATTTATACTAGATAATATATTTTTCAATAATATTTATTTATTATAGAAATGAAGTATGAGTCTTATTATCAGAAAATTACAATCTTTCTAGTTGTTTTCATGTTTTTACATTTCTTTAAAGGCTATACATTCATCCCTTTTGCTATTACTCATTTCAAATTTTTAGTTAAAATTGTTAAAGTTTAAGCTTTTTTTTTGCCACTGCTATTTTCATTTTATCACTTAAACAAGATCATTTATGGCTTTTTAAATTTTTTATAAAACTATTAGATTTATATTTAGAAAACATTTTATTACATAAAACATAGTACCACATCAAAATTTGTAAAAGATAAGAAAATAATAAAATTATATGTCTTTAATTGTAACCCAGAGAAAGATTATTAATAAACATGATTCTGTACTGTACTCCAAGACACAAAAATGGCTACTGCTGATTTACAAAACTTACTAAACTTACAAATTGTAATGTTTTTGTGTCTTAACATTTTTTAAAGCATATAAATGAAATTGTATATATTGATACATTGTATATTACAGCATCATAATATTTGTTATTGGATTTTGTAAGAATATTGTTTTTTTAAATTAATATCAAGCATATAATTTTATTATTTGTACTCCAGGTCTCTATGAAAGTCACTTATTATTTTATACATACATTTTTTTGAGAAATTTTGATGAAAGCTAAGTGTCTTTACCAAATGTCATAATTTGAAAAGTTTACAGAGTGCCATGTCTTGCTGTTATTTGTTTCTAAGATATTTAGCTGCATTTCCATTTAAACTCTACTATATAACATCAATTTTAGTACAGCAAATTTCTTATTTGTGTGTACATTATATTTTAGTTTAAATCATATGTGACCATTTATGGATTTTAATGTGGACAATGAGATTAAAAAAATTTGAATTTCAAAGTGTTTTATACATTTGTGCAAGCAGTGTTTTAAATTGACTTTTAGTGAAGATATATTGTATGAATGTCTAAAGTAGTTATACTTTTCAAATAAATAAGGCAAATATCTTTTTTAACATCAAAGAGTTGTTAAATATCTTCAAATTATTTATGTAAAATGATTTAATGAAAACCCTGGTGTAGATGTTTCTGTGAAAGAAGTTTAATAATAAAATGTACATATTTGATCAAATAAATTCAAAGTTTTTATTATCCATTGAAATCTAAAATTTTTATACTTTCTTCTTATTTTTTTTCTAAGATTTTATGTGAAAAAATCAAGTTTAATTTCCTAATTATATCTTTTTATTATAAGTAAAATGTCACTGAGAAAGAATGTAACAAAAACTGCAATCTGAAACATTAGGTTGTCTGGAGATAATAAATATTTTAAATTAGAATTTTTAAAATAGAATTGTAGATTTTGATTTAATGTAAATTTTAATATCTTGAAGAATACCTAAATTAGTTTAAAAGTATTTAAATATGAGTATATAAATTTAAATTCCATCAATAAATGTTTTGTGATTGACTAATGAGGAGTGGAAAATGTATTTAAAGTGGAAATAATCCTGTAAAATAATTTTAAATTTTTCAATTAACAATGATTGATGTCACATGTTTATACAAATATCACATGATAACAGTTTAAACTTAAATAGTCAAGTGAATCGACAATCAGTTGCCAAGGCAAATTTAGAATTACAGAGTCTATGAAAATATTTAAGGCTTTGCGATTTATGATTTACATTTGAAAATCCTTTTAACTATTGGCAATTTATGGTTGAATATATATATATGCATATTTATAAAAAAAACACTAGAAACTTATCTTGAAATTGACAATCATTGATTAATAATAGTGCCTATATATGTACATATATATTATAAACACACGCGCACACACATACATAAACAATCAAACATTGTATTTTCAATATTTTTGTTTTAAAATATTTTTCAAAGATTGCTTTCATTTCAAACACATGTTTAATTTAAGTCTAAAATTATCTGGCATTTCTGAAAAATAAATTTGATTACTTTTTAGCTTTGGAAAAATCTGTTAAATCTTATATATTTATTTTGTTCTTGAATTGGATAAGAGAGGTCATTAGTTCAAAATCATACATCTTATCCAGGCTAAAATAAATCAGTGCTTTAGTATTAAAAATAATGTAGAAAAAAAATTTAAAAATTATGATAATTTTAAGTCTGTAACATAAGATTAGTATTCAAATTGAAACTGTTTTCAGTTTTGTATTATACACTTTATTTTAAAAAATATATTTATAAATTGTATACTTTAAATAATAAGGATCATCAGTGCTACGATTTAGTAGAAATGATGAATTTTGAAATCAGGTGAAAAATGTAAGTATATTTTTCTTGTTTATCTATTTATATTATAAATAACACATGTTATACCTTGGGAAACTCTTGTAACCCTTTACTGCTTATATCACAAATCAATAAAAATTACCTATTGATATTTATAAAAAGTAAAGATAATTATGTCCTTAGGGTCTATAGGAGTATGATATCCCCTCTTTCAATAGTGAAAATCAAGTCATATTGCAATCTTTTAAATCTGCATATAACAACAGTCATTTGAGCAACTCATATTAACCTTGGATCTTAATATCTAACTAAGAATGAGTATATAGTCATTTGCTAAAACTATTGTATGGCTATCTGGATTAACTATCAGTCATTTACTTGTTTAAAAATCGTAAACTTACTTCTGAATAAATTCAAAGTTTGTCCTATCTTTTAATCTTAGATTGTCTGCATAACAGGTAATTTCTTGAATCATGTGCTATAAGATCTTCATTAGTAATCTTAAAGAAATATTAATTAACTCTTTGACATCCAGTATGCCACTTTGAATCTTAAAAGAAAATTACAGTTAATATCATTTACAATGTATCTTATGTCTGAAATATAAACATGTGTGTATTGTTACAAAGAGCAAATACGATAGAATGTAATGAAGTGAATAAAATAGTCACTACTTAAAAAAAAAAAATAAGAAAAAAATAATGTCAATAATTTTTAAAATGTTTATTTTTACATTGATTCACAAATTCTAAATTTTAAAAGTTAAATGTTAAAATGGCACTTTCATAAACAGCTTCATCACATTTGTCACAAAACCTGAAAAAATAGTATATAACATGTCTTATCTGAGATAATTATAAACATCAGAAACAACAAAAATCAGTCAATTGGTTTACTTGTAGAATCAGATCTTGTCCTTCCATTCAGGATGACTGTTAGAAGTAAAATTTGGTTTTAGTGGGCGATAAAAAAAAATAACAATAAGAACAGTGCATGGGATATTATGCAATTTTTTTTTTAGCAAATTCAATATATGAAAAAATATAATTTAGTATTACATTATTTAGTAATGGGAGGGGGGGGAGGAGATGACCTATTATATCTATTCTTTTCAAATAAAAAGTGTATTCAAAAAAATAAACATCAAATACATAAAAAATAAAATGAATAAAAACAAAATAAATCAATGAAGATCAAAATAAATTTATTACAAACACTGATTACAATTATCTATATAAAAACAAAATTAATCAAGTAAGATCAAAATAAATTGCAAACACTGATTATAATTATATATATATATATATGTGTGTGTGTGTGTGTGTAATATACAAATCAATATATATATATATCAAAATACAGTACAATTTATATAAATTATAATCTTTTAGAAGTACTTTCGACTATACACTTTGTAGTCTTTATCAACTATATAACGTTGAATGATCAAAATGAACAATACCCATAGTTCAATTCAGATTTCCCACAATTCTGTTATCTTAACATTTGATGACTGGCGATTCATTAACATTTGAAATCATCAAATGTTAATGAATCGCCAGTCATCAAATGTTAAGATAACAGAATTGTGGGAAATCTGAATTGAACTATGGGTATTGTTAAGGGTTATCTCGTTTTGATTATTCAACGTTATATAGTTGATAAAGACTACAAAGTGTATAGTCGAAAGTACTTCTAAAAGATTATAATTTATATAAATTGTACTGTATTTTGATATATATATATTGATTTGTATATTACATATATTGTGAAACGAATACAGATATCAAACTTTATTATATATATATATATGAAGATCAAAATAAATTGCAAACACTGATTACAATTACATATATAAAAAAATAAAGAAAGATCAAAATATATTACAAGCACTGATGACAGTCTGTGAAAACACATTTGACTGACTTAAAACTGAAAAAAATCAAAAGATTACAAAATTGCAACAAATGAGTACAATGTTACTATAATCATGCAATAAATGAACAATCATATAAATAAAATCATCATATATCTTACCTATTGCAGAACCAAGTAGAAACATGTTTTTAAGTATGTATTTTCCCCATAGTGTATTATTGTGACAAGCCATTTGAATTGTACCACTACAAAATTGCAACAAATGAATACAATGTTACTATAATTATACAATAAATGAACAATCATATAAATAAAATCACGGTCTTTACTAAGAATTGGTGGCATGTTTTTGTTATCATTGAAATGTAAATTGCTTAAAATTTCCATAAATCGATTACAGGTCATAACTTTAGCAAGTTCTGGATGATGCAATAATTCATTTGTAGACCAAATAAATTCAAACTTTATCACATGTGATACACTACAAATGTGTTTTAGCATGCCAAAAATGCATCCAACTCATGGGGTGACAGATTTTCCCAATTCAGAACTGCTTTCCATTCAACAGCATATTTATCAGTCTCAGCACATATATAATCATATAATTTTCTATCAAATAATAAATAAAAAAAATTAATAATTGAATACTCATTGGTGATGAAAAATTTAGCCCTGGAGACTTAGTAAATGTTCCCATTGACACACATAAATCTTGAATGTTATCCAGAATGAAATCTGAGTTAGATTCAGATAAAGGGCCAGGCATAGGTTTGGTTGCCATTCAAGCACTACTTATGGTTGACTTCTTCACAATGGTTTTTCTTTTTTTGGAAGTTGCAGCTTCTCCATCATATGAAATATCAAAAAAAAAAATTCATCTGATGAACTGCTAGAATAAACCTCAAAAATACAGTCATCTTCAATAGGGAATTCATCTGAATCCAACTCAGAATCTGAAATAGAATGTACAGTGAGAAAGATGTTATTGTGAAGGCAAAAATTATTCATGATGTATAAAATCTAAAAAAAAAATAAAAAAAAAATATTCAAAGGTACATTTTACAAAAAAAATATTGTGATAAAAAATTCTTAAATTTTCTCACAGAAAACAAGATGTTGGAAAGAACGCTGCAAGACCTGTACATATAACGATTTCCGACTCTGCACAAACTCAGTTGAAAGTCTGAATTTCTAGTACAGGATACACCATGGATACCGGAAGTCAAAGAGAATTTAAAGACCAGATAATCATGTATTCTTATATTTAAGCATACCTTTATAATTATTTAAATTATATCTATAATTACAAATTAATTTGATTTGATTTGTATCTAATTAAGATATTTTAAACTAAAAGTGTATTTTACTAGTAAATATAATTTCATAATACAAAGCAATTAAATTTTAAATTGAAATTAATTCTTTATATATTTTTAGAGAAAATACATGCTGCTGTTTTACTAATATCATCATGACTTCTTCAATTCTAAGAAATGTGTATACTACAAAGATGCAGTTGTTACAGTTTTTATGTACATTGAGGATGTATTTATTGACCTGAACTATGTTATCCATCATATTTTTTTTATTTTTAGAGGTACTGAAAAGGAAATAGAGTAACCATTCAACATCTGTTAGTAGATGCACGAATATTAGTTTGAATGATATATATATATATATATATATATATATATATTTCATTCAAACTATATAGATATATATATATATATATATATATATATATATAAAGAGAAACGATCTGTAATGCTAGCTGAAATCTCTATAATATATTTTAAATGACCCACAACTATATTACTTCACTCATACTTCCCCTTTAAATAAAGAAAACTTGAGAGGATTGCAAAATGCAAGCTTTTTGTTATTTAAAAGGGAATGTGACTGAAATAATACAGCTATGAGGCATTTAAAATATATTACAAGGAGGGGGTGCAAAAATAACCCAAAATTTTGTAATAAAAATTGTTTCTTTATCTTTAAGTGTTATAAACTTAATCTATTTCAAAGAACTGTCAATATTATATAATACACCAGTCTAAATGTGTTTTTCTCTTTTCAAAATAGTGCTGAAACACAAACTGAAGCCTTTTAATGTCTGATGTATTTTTTCACCACTTCTAACTTAGTTAAAAAAAATTGAGGGACTTTTTTATTTGAGAGAATAAAAAGAAGACACCCAGTTAAAGATTGAGTAAATATGAATCTGGTTCGTGTTGAATTGAATTACAAATTGTTTCACACTCAAAACTGCTTGCAGAGCGATTGTCATGATGAAGCTTGCATCCCTACTTTGCCACAAAACAGAACTTTCATATTTTTCTGCATAACATGAATATTTTAGGAATTGTATATAAAGCACCTGATTATTAAGATCTAATTTTGAGAGAAAAATGCTGTTTGCATCAATAAAAGAATATCAGCATTATCTTGGTGCTGGACTTCACTTGCCACGTTCTTTTCATGATATAGTAAATTTTTCAATTTCATTAAATCATTTGTAAACTTGTGCTTCCCTGAAACAGCTTTCTTGTAACATTACAAATGTTTTACCTGCAACTAAGAGAAAATAGAATTTTACATTATTTCAATGTTTTTGCCATTACAAAATAATTACCATGTATATGAAACACATAAAAATGTGCTATGGAGTATCACAATTTCACACATTAATATAATTTGGTAGATCACAACTTCCTAAATATTTTCACAAGAAAACAAGAATCTTCCATATAAAGTTATACACAATAATAAAACTTTCATAGACTTTTATATATAAATATTAATTATTTTAATAGAATTTATCTGTGTATTTTTAGATAAATATTAATTATAATACAACCAAAGTTCAAATTGAAAATTGGCATTGCTAACTGAAATCATGTCATCTAGTAATAGAATTTGAGTAACTAATTTTTACATCTCTGATACTTTTAACGTTTCTTAGTTTGCACCATAGCAGAAATTTATCTTTAAAAAGTTCCATTAAAATTATTAATATTTACAGTTAAAATCATGTGAAAGTCTTCTTATTATTTCTAATTCTTTATTAACAATCTTAATCATTTGTGAAAATATATAGTAAATGGTGATAATTTATGTTTTCATAAATATAAAATATTAATATATGATCTACTTTTATATAAAGTACAACATAAACTAAATGGGACAAAATATTATTACTAAATGGTGTGATTCAGACAGAAATATGAGTTTTTAATTAGTCTGTTTACATCTTAGTTATAACTTATTTTAAAATAGTAATAAAGTTATATGATTAAAATTATAATATTTACATCTAAAAGACCATGAAAATGTGATTACCATTCTCAATTGCTCATACATGTTAGTGTTCAGTTATGATTAACAGATGCACTATATAAAATATTGATTTACATAATTCATACTAATGAATAAGTAAATGTTAAAACATTTAATGACTAAACAGGTTTGGGTTTTGAATATGAAAGAATTTATTTAAAGTTAAGTACTTTCATACCATGTAGTATCATAATTATAACGTAATAAAAAGGGAGGGAGTTGGCATACATAAATAATGTAAGTATTGAATACTAAACTGGATCTGAATAAATATTAAAAGTGAATTTGCATGCTAATAAGAAATAAGGAGAGAGGGGCATTGAGGTTTTTTTTTATTAATGGCATGAATATTTTTGGCAATTGACAACCTTTCTCTTTACACCATCATGCTCTGAACAAACAATATTGCCCATGGATTGATCATAATTATGACCAGACAGTAAAGGTATAATAATTTTTATGCATAATTATGTGAGTTTTTAAGTGTTGTTAAAGAAATTCAAACTTAATTTAAACTTTTTAAATACACATTTAACTATTAGTGATAACATACAGGTTAATATTTAGTACTACACAAAATCTAAGTGCTACATACTAAACTTTAATGTTATTATTCAGTTGAATATAATTGAAAAATTTAAATAAAATTTGAATATTTCTAAAAATATCAACAATTTAAACTAGATAATGGAAATAGCCAACCTATAATTACAAATTTAAGTTCAGTTTTCATTTTTTTAATTTATAAATTACATTCAATATTATACATAAATATAATTTTTATTAACCCCTTACATTTTCATTATTTATATTATCATATATTAATATATTTATATAACTATCAGAGTTTCCACTGTGTCTGATAAACAGAGCATTTAAAATATTAATATTTCACATATTAAAATAAATAATGATAATATTTATGAATGTATCCACTTTACCTTCAGGAGTGGGATTAAAATTAATTTTGTGCTGACATACAAAAAAGCTTTTCCTAAAATTAAAGTACAGCTCATATATCAGAAGCTATTCTTTAGTGTTTTTATGGAGTAAATTATGATAAGGTTCTTTTAAACACTTTTGCTGCAAATTTTTTACCAAAAACTTGAACATCTTTCTCAATTAGAGTTCACCATTGTATTATATAGTTAGCAAAGATAATTGCTATTGGAACTTTACAGAAATGTCTCTGACATAAACTTTATAACATAAATGGAGACTGTACATGTCTTACAAAAATATATAAGTTCATCATAATATGTTTTTTTAAGAAAATCTATTATTTATCAATGCTATAAATAAATTAGACATGCTTTACCAAATGTTATTTCTATACTTTCATTGGATTAAAATATGGTTAATGATTATATATACTCTTGCCATTATAAAGCATTTGTAAATTAACTTTTAGTGGCTTTATATTAATCAGTAAAAAAATCTGTAAATAATTTTCATACAATTGCCAAAATGATATTTATATATACAACTCTGGTGTAATAAAATGTTTAATTTGTTAAAACTAGTCATATCACATCATATTTTGATTAGTATCTCAAAACCCACATCTCATTTGTAGACTAAATATTATTAAAATATTTAAACTGATTCACTGTCAAACTCATAATCAGCCAAGTCAAAAAGGGGGGAAAGTGATTTTTTTTTATTATTGGCATAGAACATGAATTATTTTGAGATTAATTACTCAAACAAATACTTTATCGGTTGCTTTTAAAACATTAAAAAAAGTAGCATAATAGTCAATAATAATAAATCTAGAAGAAAAAAAATATTTTTTTTGCTTTAAATCAGTTCAACTTTAAATTCTTCTCATCACATATAAATATATTGTATATTGATATGTGGTTTATAAAGACATCTATAAATTATTCAAAAACTACTGTCATAAAATGAGCAAATATAGTAATCATTGATACATTGTGCTTTACCAACAGTTTCTACTATGAATAATACTACTTGAATTCATACTATTTTGTAACAAACATCTGTAACAACTAGCTATTTTCATATATTAGAACAAACATTCTTAATTTTTTTTTGTTAAATGCTTTAGCCAAATTATCAATCTCACATTTCTTTTTCTTATAATTTATTTCTTTATTGAATTCCTAAAATCACAATTTTAACAGCATTTTATAAATGGTCAAAACCAATGTTTTCAATACAATTTTTGAAATGTTTTTATTTAGATGAATAATAAAGATATTCCATGATAATCACTATGGTATTTTCTGTAGATTTTATTTTTGTGCTAGTCTAATGTAATATGACAACTCCATTAGTTTTTTAGCTAAAACAAATTTAATATCATATGTTATTGAAGTGAACATATTACAAATACTTTTGAAAAATTTCAAGAAATTCCGCCAGGATTACAGCTTTTAGTAGGTTTTTTTTTTTTTTTTTTACAGAAAGAGCAGTCTAAATATTACCAAGCTCAATAAACAGCAAATGTCTGGAATTTTGCATCATTATTCTACAAATAATCAAAAATCTGCTCTTTCTTTAAAAAAATATAATTATTATTTAAACATCCATCATTTATTAAAAAAGATTTAGTTACATCATTTATCGAATTCATATTTTATTTTTAAAATAGCAAACAAGATGTGTATTGTCCAAGATTAAAAAAATACTCCATCTTCTTTGCATGTATATTATTTTAATTATTTTTAAAACCTTCTGCTCAATTGCTGATTTTTTTGTACTTAAATCTTTAGACAACTTCATGTTTATTTTATTATGAGATAAGTAGAATATATTTCTTTTTAATTTAGTTATTCATAAAACAAATGTTGTCAGAAAATTATCAATGTTCTTTTTAATTAAAGTTATGGCTTAGAGCCATATAAATTTTAAATAAAGATTTATTATCGTCTGTAGATTAAAATATTGGCAATTTAAAATTTAGCAAATGTGAAAATTAGCTGCAGAGTATTTCTGACGCAAAAAAAGTTATTTTTTTAAATCCAAATATCTCGAAAAATAATTAATTTCTAATGCAATATCATTTAAATCACTTCGCGTATTAATATTTATTCAACAACCTGCATTTTTAATTTAACCATAAGATATTATTTTGCTAGAAATTTCATCAATAATTGTATTCAAAACTTATTTCCAAAAAAAGTTGTTAAAGTCTATTCAAGAGTTGGGAAAAATCATTAGCCATAAATCATTAGATTTCATAGAGGAAATATTATTACTTCCCACATTATTGTGTCAATCCATTAGGATATTCAATAAAAGTTTCTATGTAAGGATATTATGAACTTCATGATTTCATAGGCAAAAAAAACAAACAACAAATATTAAATCAGTCATTATATTAAAGCAAATAAATATTGGTTCAACAGTAAAAAAAATGTCATTTACTTTCTATTTTATTATTAATTAATAGTAATACTTCTAAATAATCATACGACTTTTATATGTACTCACTGTAATTTATAATTATATATTTGATATTCATTCATTTATTTGCAAACGTGCCTTAAATATATTTCTGATTATAAAAATTTAAGATATTTTTACATATAAAATATTGAAGTCCACTAAGCAATTATCATTTTCTTATTGTAAAAAATATTGAATATAACAGTTACAGGGCATTTCACTTATTTATTAATAGTGTTTGGAAATCATCATATAACTTTTCCATATTTTCGTTATAGTCATTATATATATATATATATATATATATATATATATATATATATATATATATATATAATGATTATATATATATATATATATATATATTGAATGCTTCGAATATAAGGAAAATCAGATGGACAAAAATAAATATTTATAAAATAGTTAATTAAAAAAATATTTAAATTCAAATATATACAATAATATTAACCCAACATCTGTAATGATGATGACTTATAACCTAGCACTGAAGGTTAAACTAATTACTATAACTTGATAAATAATAATAAAAAGTTAGCAGTTTGTTACCTATAGACAAACAAACGTGTTGCTTATAAATTTATAACTATTACTAAGTATAATAAATATAATACAAAATAATAAAGATAATAATTGTTAGAGTTAAACTTAAAGTCTTTTAATAACTATATTAATAAGATCTAACCAAGAATAAAGTTTGGAAGTTTGAAACTGTCATTTTCAGCACATATTCTTTTATTCTGTCTTAATTAGTTCATCCAAAATAGTAGCTGTCCTCCTTGGTCCTTTGTGGCATTATATAAATAAACAATAAGTCTTGATAGATTTTATGGCACATTTCACTTTTTTATGTACTGCATGATTAAATCAGGCAGTGTCAGGTTTTAAAAATCTTCAGCATTAGTCCCTGGATTGATTGCATCACTTATCATTTCAGGTGTTTTGACTGGTGTAGATGTTAGCTTTCTAGCCACACATAGTAGACAGTCTTCCATGAAATAATGTCATACTTGCTTTTGTCGATCTTCATATTGTAAAATACTTGCTGCTTAGCTTTAAACTGTGGTGGAAAACTCTTTTAACCAGCTGTTTCTTTTCACTTCATGGGATCACTGCAGTGCTGCTTCTTGGTTAAGACTGAGAATAGACTAACCTGCTATAGTTATTTGTTTTTGACCTGTTTATACCCCACTTACTGTATTTCACACCTATCATTGTACTCACTGGATGTTTTGTAAACAATGGATCTATCAGTTTTTTTTCTGAAAATTTTTGGTAATTATAAAGAACATGTTGTGAAAACAAATAATTTGATATCTTTTTTTTATATAAATAAATAAGCAATTACCTTTTTTTACATTAGTGGTATCCACAATTTCTAATAATATATTCAGATTTGTCTTTTAATTTTCTAAAAGAAAAAACAAATTATTCTTTTGAGATCCTCTCCAATAGAGCAATATGAGAGAGTCCCCAAATATTTTGCAATTTCATAAATGGCACAAATTATTTTCATTTGCATATTGCTAAAATCAATTTTATCTCCTCTCTTATATAATATGAGTTGTAATTTTTTGTTCTCACTTATGACAAAATATATTCCTGTTATAAAAATATTTAATACTATGATTAAAATATATAGATAGGTTTTTATTTTTATTTTTTTAAAAATCAATATACTTAAATGGCACTATGTTATATTCAGTATGCACACATACTCACACAGCACTTTATACCTTTATCAATCAATCAATGACACTATTTTGTTTTTTTAACCTTGCAGCTTATAAACATAGATCATTCAGGTGGCAATTATTTATATTATTACCAAGTCATCCTTCATTAAAGGAGAAAATGGAACAGTGGAACTTTTTATTTCTTGTACAAAAATTTTAATTTCAGTTTATTTATCTTATCATACATGTTTTATGAATGTACTAAGGTATGGCTAAATACAAGACATATATTTATAATTTCTGTTCCGAGATTTGATTGATATTGATTAATAAATAGGATTTTCATTCTATTATTGAAAAAAATAAACTACTGGACATTAAAATATACTATGAAGCATGAGCACTAGAAGAATTACCTCAGTTTGATTTCTGCTAAGCTAACTACAATAGACCAATATTCCAATATAATGCCAATATATAAAGCCTTGCTCACTTTTGAGACTTAGAATCTGATAAATTTAACAAACAATCAAACTGCATCTTGCTTTCTCTGAGCTTTACAGTTGGATGAGTAAACTATTTTAAAATTGTGGTGACAGCACCTGAGACAATATATACTGCAACATGTCACATAAGAACATAGTATCCAAAGTTTAATACATCACTAGAAATTGAACATACATAAGCAAATTTTAATAAAAATATTTTTTTCTCTCTGCAAAACTTATCCTAACTATTCTGGTCATATATTTCATATCTGTTGATACTATTTGTTTATCACTTAAATCATTAGTATTTTTTAAAAAAATATTGTCAACAAAATTACACTTGCTTTCTAACAAGCTGATAATTTCTCATTTTGTAATTTTAATTGTCATTTTAGCCCACATTAAATCATTTTTAAACAGATCCAGGATTGTAATCAAGTTTTGTAACTACAGAAATATTTTTCCAGTGTTGATGGAGTCCTCATACATATGCAATAGAGATATGTTCTGCCATCTTCTGTGTGATTTCTTCATGCTAGTTTGTATCCCACTCCTTTCATGTTTAGACCTATTCTTATTTTTTTTAATTCCAGTAATAGTTCTTCGACATGTTTTGGGGGATTTTTCTAGAGTACCTGGTTTTCTTGGGCTTGGAAAATTTCTAAAAAGATGATGTAATATATGTGTTCTATTTCAGTTACCAGTGATTCTCCTCTCCAGCAACCTTTACAGAATTAAAAATCATTGGTCATCTTTTACTCTAATACAACCAATAGATATTCCACTTGTCATTTTGTTTGATTGCTTGTTTGGTCTGGTAAATTTATCTTCTATACTGAATCTGGAGGCTCATGTCAATGATATTTAAAAATGTAACTATTTGTTCTATGGTTTTGCAGTCTTGTAGATGATCATCTGTTTGACATGAAAAGATAAATTATGTTAAATAATATTGATGATTTGGTTTTCTTTTATCCACATGCAGACAATTTCTTAATTTTGAACTGACTTCAAAAGAATTGGGTGTAAGATTCACCAACTTTTATATGGGACCTTTCTGCATGATTTGATATCTGATTTTTAATTTAAAACTTGCTCTCTATATATTAATAATTACCACCATTCCTCAGCAGGTCCTTGTAGATGATTATAGTCAATAACTTTGTGTTCTCTCTTGATTAGTTAATTAAACTGGAAATAATTTTCCAAACAATTGAGGTGTTTTGTAGAAGTCTCTCCTGCTTTACCTCTGAACAAGTAAATTTTGAGTAACTGATTGATACTACTAAATAATTCATAATTTTTGTGTTGTTTTGTGATTGTTGTGTTCACTTAACTTTCTTTTGGTTTTGTATTTCTTATGTATCACTTTTTCTATCTTTATTACATTCTTTTGTCCATTGTGTTAACAATTTTTTCTCAGTGCCCTGCATTTTCTATTCAGTCTCTTGGAGATTTTCTTTGAGTAGTGACTTTTGAATTTGATCATGATCCACTTTTTTCATTTCCATTTTTTTTATTTTTTCTACTATACTTTGCACATATTCTGAAATTTATTGTAATGAGATTCAATAGACAATTTGAAGATGTCCACTACATCAGCAAGTAATTTTCTTTTTATAGACTCCATATTTTGCTGTACTTAATCTTGTATTTAACCCATTATTTCTGATTTTATGCTGCTCATCATCCATTATATCACTTCAAACTTTTTTATTTCAAGATGCATTTCTTTAAAATTTCTATCTATTTTTTGTTGCTTACCTTCAAAATTTTTGTTGCATTTCTGTATTTTTTTTTAAAATGCATTTGTTTTATAAAATTCTTTATCTCTTTTTATTGCTTTTTTTCACATTTTGTGACATTTTTATTTTTTAAATATATCTCTTTTTTTTAATTCATGCAGCATTTCAATAATAAATGTATCTGGTTATATTCTAAAAGCTTTTGTACTGTCTGAATGAATTTTTGTCATTTGGCTCTAATTCTACTATCTGTGTTTTTTTTTTTTTTTTGATAACAGATCCATGTTTAATTGAGTTTTCATTCTTTTTGTTATTGAACATATATATATAAGATATTTTGCGGGTTCATCGGTATTAAAATATTTTAAATATTGATATACTGACGTTTCGACTTGGTAACACAAATAATCCACAGAGTGATAAAAGGTAGAAAGACGGTTGTAGAGGTGCTACAATCACTGATTTGAAAAAAACGTTAAAGTTCCACCAAAAGCAAAAATGTTAAATTAAGAATATTTTTTAAAAAAATCTTTCCAAATAGGAGGAAGTTTGCTTGTATCATCTTGCTTATTGATACAACCTAGCCTTTTAAGTATCTCAATGGCTTCTCTAATTTTGCACTGGTATAAATTATCACATCTGGATATGATCCTGGTACTAGAAAAAAATAATTTTATGACCTGAATCCATAGTTAAATATGCTATTATGGGGCTACTACTTTATGCAGATTCACAAACATAAATATTTATATATATTCTATCATTGATAAACATGCCAGTCATAATATTTCCTATGCAAGCATCTACTGAATAATGTGATACACCTGCCTCAATATGAATTTAATTATTCATTTATTTATTCTAAATAAACTGTGATTTTTTAAGCATTACTCTGCCTTTCTAAAATCAAACAATTGCTTTCATAAAAAGTTATTACATATACTTATTATAGATATTAATTTTATTTCTCATTCCAAACTTTTAATACATGATCATCATCATTTATAAATTATTAATGTTATTCCTGCATGTCCCTTAGTGGATTGCATAATTTCCCAAGGTTGTGAATACTAATAGCATAATAGTTGCTAAAAGCTTAATGTTTGTAGTGAGTTTGATAAGCAAACACAAACAAAATTGATTAATAATAAAAATCACTTAACATATTATATATATATATATATATATATATATATATATATATATATATATATATATATATATATATATATATATATATATATATATATATATATATATATATATATATATATATATATATATATATATATATATCATCATCAACCATTATCAATCCACTGCAGGATGAAGGTCTCTCCAAGTTTAATCCATCTTCTCCGATCTTTAGCTTCTCTTCTCCACAACACCCCTGCACATTTTCTTATTTCATCCATCCATCTCACATGTGGTCTCTTTCTGGGTCTTTTACAATCTCTTGGAATCCAGTTTAAAATTTCAATTGTCCATCTATTATCATCTCTTCTAGCAATATGTCCAGCCCAACTCCATTTCAATCTTTTAATTTTTTCAATAAGGTCAGTAACACCTGTTTGTTGTCTTACCCATACATTGCATTTTCGATCTCTTCTTGTTACTCCCAACATACATCTCTCCATACTCCTTTGAGTGGTCTGAAGTCTCTGTATTGCTCTTCTATTAAGTGTCCAAGTCTCAGATCCATAAGTAAGAACTGGTAAAACACATTTGTTAAAAACCTTCCTTTTCAAACACATAGGCATATTTCCTTTTAGTATCAAGTTATTTCTACCAAAAGCACTCCAACCAAGTTTAATTCTATGATTAATTTCCTCCATTATGTTTCCATCTGTATTAATAATCTGACCAAGGTATTTGTAACTGTTAACTTCTTCTAATTCTTCATAATCAATCTTTATTTTCATATTTTGAGCAAATCGATTAAACATTACTTTAGTCTTTTTAACATTTATCTTTAGTCCTACTTTTCTACTTTCATCTGCTAACTCCTGCAACATTTCCTGCAGCTCTGAAGCATTATTTGCAAAAACAACTACATCATCTGCGAAATCTAAATGACTTAAATACTCTCCATTTACTTTCACTCCTTTAGTTTCCCATTTTAATCCACAAAATACTTCTTGCAGCACTGCTGTAAAGAGTTTTGGAGATATGGAGTCACCTTGTCTTACACCTTTCTCAATGTTGATTTTTCCAGTATCATTATGTAATCTAATTGTTGCTGTTGCATTTTTATAAATATTCTTTAAAATATGACAATATCCTGGATCTATACCTTGATGATCCAATGCTTTAATCACTGAAGAAATGTGTATAGAATCGAATGCCTTTTCATAATCTACAAATCCAAAACATAATGACAACTCATATTCATTTGTCCTTTCTATGACTTCTCTCAATACCTGGATATGATCTATTGTACTAAAACCACTTTTAAATCCAGCTTGTTCTCTTGGTTGGTGGAAATCCAAAGTTCTCTGTAGACGAGTTGTAATTATCTTGGTAAAAATTTTATATAAAACTGATAAAAGGCTGATAGGTCTGTAATTTCTAATATCTTCTTTATCACCTTTTTTAAATATTAATATTATTACTGCATTCTTCCAATCTTCCGGTACATCTTTATCATTTAGACATTTGGTATATAACTTTGCTAAAATTGTTTCTATTTCTTCACCTGCTTCTTTTAATATATCAATTATAATTCCATCATTTCCTGGAGCCTTTCCTTTCTTCATACACTTAATTGCATGTCTCACTTCTTCATTTAAAATTCTGGGCAATTCGGAAGATGTAATAGATATAGGAGGTACTTGTTCTTTATTACTATATAATTCTTGATAAAAATCTTCTACCAATTTCATGATGTCATCTCTCTTTTTAGTAATAATTCCATCTTTTTTTCTTATTGCAGATATAAATTTCCTACCAATACCAAAATGTTGTTTAACATTTTTGAGACTTTTATTTTCTTCTACAGCTTTCCTTGCTATTTCACAGTTATACTTTCTTATATCATTTTCAACTCTTTTCCGTACCATTTTACAAAATTTGAGATATTCAATTCTTTTTAATACATCATTTTTGTATATCTTCATATTCCTTCTTTTCTTCATAAATTCTCTAGTCTCAGTAGAAATTTTATTAGTCAATTGCTGCTTTTTTCTACCAGCTATGTTTGTTGCAGTTTTTAAAAGTGTATCAGTTATTTTCATATTAATTTCATTCAAATCTGAATCATGTTCAAAATCTCCTAACACTTGAAACCTATTTGTAAGTTCTAATTTAAATTCATTAGAATGTTTCTGAAGATTAGGAATATCAACTGTAAATATTGTTTTTCTTAATAATTTTTGTCTCTCTAGTTTTACATTAACACGTAACTTACACCTTACTAATCGATGATCACTTCCTGTGTTAAATTTATTAAGAACATTACAATCTTGAAATATGTATTTTCTGTTAGTCAAAATATAATCCAATTCTGCTGTACCTTCATTTGGATGCTTCCATGTCCATTTCCTTTTAACATTTTTCTCAAAAAATGAATTCATAATATAAAGTTTTTCTTTTTCTGCAAACTCCACAAGTCTATGTCCTCTCTCATTTCTATTACCATAACCAAAATTACCTACAGCAATTTCATCTTTCATTTGTCTACCAATTCTAGCATTAAAGTCTCCCATAACAATTTTAAAATGTTGTTTACTCTGATCAAAAGCCTTTTGTACATCCATATAAAAATCTTCTACTACTTCATCACTATGAGAACTTGTTGGGGCATAAACCTGAATTATCTGCATTTGGTATCTGCTATTAAGTTGTATAACTAATCTTGCCACTCTGTCCGATACACCATCAATCTCCACAATATTGTTCTTCCACTTTTTATTTATAATGAATCCTACTCCACTTGTATTTCCAATATGTGTGCCTTTATAATAGAGTATATGTCCACTTTTTAAATCAATTGTTTCTTCTCCTTTTCTTCTAACTTCACAAAGTCCAATAATGTCCCATTTAATATAAGACAGTTCTTCTTCTAATTCTTGCAATCTTCCTTCACTTGAAAGTGATCTGCAGTTGTAAGTACCTAAATAAAAAGTCGTCATCAAATGGCAGCCTGGGTCCGCAATCAGGGGATTCTTAGCACCCTCCGCCTTTGGCCACCAACCGCTGCCTTGGTTGGTGACTTTACAGCCTCCTGGGAATAAGGGCCATGCTTTATTTTTGTCTGTCATAATTGTATATATGTATTGGAAAAATATTTATCATTTACACAAACATTCATTCTGCCTTATCAGGCACTGAGAAGAAAGACCATGGTGTTTCTTGATCTTAAACTCAGAGGTAAAAAGCCAATAAACTCACCACACTGGCTAATGCGTGTTGGTGAGCAGCCCATCCATGTTCGTATACTATATGAATAATCACATAGTAATAACAGCTGCAACGACAAGAACGTATGGAGTGGACATTAGGAATTTGCCCTGCTCGGTTCCTTTAAGGCCTCCAAGAGGAATCAAAGGGTCTCCTTTCAGTTAATAGCAAACTCCTTTCTGCAGCCATATATATATATATATATATATATGTATATATCATATATATATATATATATATACATATATATATATATATATGTTGCCAATGTATTTGCAACTATTAATAAGTATAATAAATATAGCACAAAAAATAAAAATGATAATTATTAAAAATATTTTAAATTAAGGTCTTTTGATAATTATATTAATAAGTTCTTACCAAGAGTAAAATTTGAAATGTTCAAAACTATCTTTTCGGAAAATATCATAATAAATTTTATTATTATAAATAGAATATTCATTTACAGTTCTCTTTTACACACTCTTATATAATATTTAATAAAGATGGAGTTTCCCAGAATTCTTTTCATTGTTTCTAATTAAAGAAATTTAAGAACAATTAAATATTACAAGCAAGGAACTGAAAGTTGAAAATTAAAATGCAAACACACTCATACACAGTCTCTAATTTTTTCTTTATTTGAAACTGATAACTTTTAATAATAATAATAAATTAACTCATTATCTCCTGTTAATTAACATGGCTTTACTTTATTTTTACTGACTTAATTTTATTAGTAATCAATTAGCATTAAGAAAAATATAGTTTTATTAATAAATGATTGAAATAAAGGTACCTTTTATAAGCAAGTAAATTAATTACTAATACTTAACGTTAATGATTTAAATTCAGTTATTTTTAAAGTTTAATTTGAATATTCAATTTTAATATACTAGGGGATATATTAAAATAATTTAGCTTTTAATGGATTTGACATTAAATTATTAATTTTTAAAAATGATTAAGACTTGTAAAAGTTCGCAAAAATGGCTTAAAAGATGAACAAACATTTAATTATTAAGCCCTTATAAACTGGCTTGCAATAGAAATTAATTTATTGAAAATTGTATATATATATATATATATATATATATATATATATATAAACCATTATACAATTACAAATATCCAGTAATACCCTCTGTTTAATAGTCCATATCTCAATAATAACGAACTTCAAAATGATATCATTTTGAAGTTGTACGCTAAAGGATGTTAAATATTGAAATATAAACTAACTCAAACACAGAGCATGACATTTTTAAATAAGCAAACGATCTTAAATTTTGCTAATAAACTAATAAGTTCACAAACTGTTTTAAAGACAAACTAAACATTAGATTTTAATCTTTAAATAATTTTCCCAAACTATAAATGAAAATAAAGTTAGTGTTAACACTAACTGAAATAATCATACAAATATATAAACCATTATACAATTACAAATATCCTATAACACCCTCTGTTTAATAGTCCATATCTCAATAATAGCAAACTTCAAAATGATATCACTTTGAAGTTGTAAGCTAAATGATGTTAAATATTGAATTATAAACTAACTCAGCAAACGATCTTAAATTTTTTTAATAAACTAACAAGTTAACAAACTGTTTTAAAAACAAATTAACATTAGATTTTAATCTTTAAATAATTCTCCCAAACTATAAATGAAAATAAAATTTCTGTTAACACTAACTGAAATAATCATACAAATATATAAACCAATATACAATTACACATATCCAGTAACGCCCTCTGTTTAACAATTTATGAACTTGTTAGTTTATTAGCAAAATTTAAGATCGTTTGCTTATTTAAAAATTTCATGATCTGTGTTTGAGTTAGTTTATATTTCAATATTTAACATCCTTTAGCTTACAACTTCTAAGTGGTATCATTTTGAAGTTCGCTATTATTGAGATATGGACTATTAAACAGAGGGCGTTACTGGATATTTGTAATTGTATAATGGTTTATATACTTGTATGATTATTTCAGTTAGTGTTAACAGTAATTTTATGTATATATATATATATATGTATTGTTTTTCGAAGAATTATATATATATATATTGTATCTTTATTTACTGTTACGTCACATAATAAACTATTGTTAAAAGTATATCTTAGTTGGATAATTTTAAATTTTATAAATAATAATATTTTGGTTTGTAAATGGGAGTTAGGGATAGCTTAGTTGTTTGGGGTATAAACTTGAAGTGATTTAAATTGAATTGTTATCAATTCTTTAAATTTTAATAAAATTATATATTTTAAAAGCATATAATTAAATAAAAAAAGTAAATATAAATTTTGTTTATTAATAGTAAGATTTTTGGCAATATTTGAATTTGAAATTAGCAGTGTAGTTTAAATATGATGTCCTATAACATTCTAATGAATTTAAATTAGAACTTACAAATCGGTTTCAAATATTAGTAGATTTTGAACATGATTCAGATTTGAATGAAATTAATAGGAAAATAACTGATACACTTGTAAAAACTGCAACAAAGATAGCTGGTAGAAAAAAGCAGCAATTGATTAATAAAATTTCTACTGAGACTAGAGAATTTATGAAGAAAAGAATGAATATGAGGATATACAACAATAATGCATTAAAAAAGATTGAATATCTCGAATTTTGTAAAATGGTGCAGAAAAGAGTTGAAAATGAATTTAAAAAGTATAATTGTGAACTAGCAAGGAAAGCTGTAGAAGAGAATAAAAGTCTAAACAGTGTAAAACAACATTTTGGTATTGGTAGGAAATTTATATCTGCAATAAGAAAAAAAAGATGGCATTATTACTAACAAGAGAGATGACATCATGAAATGTGTAGAAGACTTCTATCAAGAATTATATAGTAATAAAGAACAAGTACCTCCTATATCTATTATATCTTCTGAATTGCCCATAATTTTGCATGAAGAAGTGAGGCATGCAATTAGTGAAGGTTCCAGGTAGTGATGGAATTATAATTGATGTATTAAAAGAAGCAGGTGAAGAAATAAAATTTTTTTAGCAAAGTTATATTCCAAATGTCTAAATGATAAAGATATACCAGATGATTGGAAGAATGCAGTATTAATATTTATAAAAGGTGATAAAGAAGATATTAGAAATTACAGACCTATCAGTCTTTTATCAGTTTTATACAACTTTTTTACTAAGATAATTACAACTCATCTACAGAGAACACTGGACTTCCAACAACCAAGAGAACAAGCTGGATTTAAAAGTGGTTTTAGTACAGTAGATCATATCCAGGTATTGAGAGAAGTTATAGAAAGGACAAATGAATATGAGTTGCCATTATGCTTAGGATTTGTAGATTATGAAAAGGCATTTGATTCTATAAACATTTCTTCAGTGATTAAAGCATTGGATCATCAAGGTATAGATCCATGATATTGTCATATTTTAAAGAATATTTATAAAAATGCAACAGCAACAATTAGATTACATAATGATAGTAGGAAAGTCAACATTGAGAAGGGTGCAAGACAGGGTGACTCCATATCTCCAAAACTTTTTACAGCAGTGCTGCAAAAAGTATTTTGTGGGTTAAAATGGGAAGCTAAAGGAGTGAAAGTAAATGGAGATTATTTAAGTCATTTAGATTTTGCAGATGATATAGTTGTTTTTGCAAATAATTCTTTAGAGTTACAGGAAATGTTGCAGGAGTTATCAGCTAAAAGTAGGACTAAAGATAAATGTTAAAAAGACTAAAGTAATGTTTAATCAGTTTGCTCAAAATATGGAAATAAAGATTGATTATGATGAATTAGAAGAAGTTAACATGTACAAATACCTTGGTCAAATTATTAATACATTTGGAAACATAATGGATGAAATTAATCATAGAATTAAACTTGGTTGGAGTGATTTTGGTAGAAATAACTTGATACTAAAAGGAAATATGCCTATGTGTTTGAAAAGAAAGGTTTTTAATAAATGTGTTTTGCCAGTTCTTACTTATGGATCTGAGACTTGGACACTTAATAGAAGAGCAATACAGTGACTTCAAACTACTCAAAGAAGTATGGAGAGATGCATGTTGGGAGTAACAAGAAGAGATCAAAAATGCAATGTATGGTTAAGAGAACAAACAGGTGTTACTGACCTCATTGAAAAAATTAAAAGACTGCAGTGGAGTTGGGCTGGACATATTGCTGGAAGAAATGATAATAGATGGACAATTGAAATTTTAAACTGGATTCCAAGAGATTGTCAAAGACCCAGAAAGAGACCACATGTTAGATGGATGGATGAAATAAGAAAGTGTGCAGGGGTGATGTGGAGAAGAGAAGCTAAAGATCAGAAAAGATGGATTGAACTTGGAGAGACCTTCATTCTGCAGTGGATTGATAATGGTTGTTGATGATGATGATGATGTGGATATAGATTAAAATGTACTGTAGGTGCATGTGCTCTTGATTGTGTGCATATTATTTAATAAAGAATTTATTATGACTGGTAAAATGTTGATTTATATTTTAAAAAGAACTGAAATAATATTTGTTTTTATTACTTAACTAATAGAAAGTTCATAAAATCAATTTAGGATATATTTTATAAAAGAATAATCAGAAAATAATAAATTCTTACAACAGCTATATAAATATCAATTTTTTTATATTCCTAAAAACCTTTATCTGCACCGGATTTGGTGCCCTTTTCAAATGTTAATAATATATTACTTTAATGAACTATTACAGACATAAAACTATCTAGTGTTCAATAATGAAATTAAAACAACCAATACAAATATAAATCATTAAAATAAATCAAAACCTACATATAAATCCAGTAATTACAAAATAATTGATTATATCATAATATATTAAATAAATAAATTACATGCATTTTTTACAGTTATATATATATATATAAAATTATATATATATATATATATATATATATATATATATGTATATATGAGTTTGCTATTAACTGAAAGGAGACCCTTTGATTCCTCTTGGAGGCCTTAAAGGAACCCAGCAGGACAAATTCCTAATGTCCACTCCATACGTTCTTGTCATTGCAGCTGTTATTACTATGTGATTATTCATATAGTATACGAACATGGATGGGCTGCTCATCAAGATGCATTAGCCAGCATGGTGCGTTTATTGGCTTTTTACCTCTGAGTTTAAGATCAAGAAACACCATGGTCTTTCTTCTCAGTGCCTGATAAGGCAGAATGAATGTTTGTGTAAATGATTAATATTTTTCCAATACATATACACAATTATGACAGACAAAAATAAAGCATGGCCCTTATTTCCAGGAGGCTGTAAAGTCACCAACCAAGGCAGCAGTTGGTGGCCAAAGGTGGAGGGTGCTAAGAATCCCCTGATTGCAAACCCAGGCTGCCATTTGATGATGACTTTTTATTTAGGTACTTACAACTGCAGATCACTTTCAAGTGAAGGAAGATTGCAAGAATTAGAAGAACTGTCTTATATTAAATGGGACATTATTGGACTTTGTGAAGTTAGAAGAAAAGGAGAAGAAACAATTGATTTAAAAAGTGGACATATACTCTATTATAAAGGCACACATATTGGAAATACAAGTGGAGTAGGATTCATTATAAATAAAAAGTGGAAGAACAATATTGTGGAGATTGATGGTGTATCGGACAGAGTGGCAAGATTAGTTATACAACTTAATAGCAGGTACCAAATGCAGATAATTCAAGTTTATGCCCCAACAAGTTCTCATAGTGATGAAGTAGTAGAAGATTTTTATATGGATGTACAAAGGGCTTTTGATCAGAGTAAACAACATTTTAAAATTGTTATGGGAGACTTTAATGCTAGAATTGGTAGACAAATGAAAGATGAAATTGCTGTAGGTAATTTTGGTTATGGTAATAGAAATGAGAGAGGACATAGACTTGTGGAGTTTGCAGAAAAAGAAAAACTTTATATTATGAATTCATTTTTTGAGAAAAATGTTAAAAGGAAATGGACATGGAAGCATCCAAATGAAGGTACAGCAGAATTGGATTATATTTTGACTAACAGAAAATACATATTTCAAGATTGTAATGTTCTTAATAAATTTAACACAGGAAGTGATCATCGATTAGTAAGGTGTAAGTTACGTGTTAATGTAAAACTAGAGAGACAAAAATTATTAAGAAAAACAATATTTACAGTTGATATTCCTAATCTTCAGAAACATTCTAATGAATTTAAATTAGAACTTACAAATAGGTTTCAAGTGTTAGGAGATTTTGAACATGATTCAGATTTGAATGAAATTAATATGAAAATAACTGATACACTTTTAAAAACTGCAACAAACATAGCTGGTAGAAAAAAGCAGCAATTGACTAATAAAATTTCTACTGAGACTAGAGAATTTATGAAGAAAAGAAGGAATATGAAGATATACAAAAATGATGTATTAAAAAGAATTGAATATCTCGAATTTTGTAAAATGGTACGGAAAAGAGTTGAAAATGATATAAGAAAGTATAACTGTGAAATAGCAAGAAAAGCTGTAGAAGAAAATAAAAGTCTCAAAAATGTTAAACAAAATTTTGGTATTGGTAGGAAATTTATATCTGCAATAAGAAAAAAAGATGGAATTATTACTAAAAAGAGAAATGACATCATGAAATTGGTAGAAGATTTTTATCAAGAATTATATAGTAATAAAGAACAAGTACCTCCTATATCTATTACATCTTCTGAATTGCCCAGAATTTTAAATGAAGAAGTGAGACATGCAATTAGGTGTATGAAGAAAGGAAAGGCTCCAGGAAATGATGGAATTATAATTGATATATTAAAAGAAGCAGGTGAAGAAATAGAAACAATTTTAGCAAAGTTATATACCAAATGTCTAAATGATAAAGATGTACTGGAAGATTGGAAGAATGCAGTAATAATATTAATATTTAAAAAAGGTGATAAAGAAGATATTAGAAATTACAGACCTATCAGCCTTTTATCAGTTTTATATAAAAATTTTACCAAGATAATTACAACTCGTCTACAGAGAACTTTGGATTTCCACCAACCAAGAGAACAAGCTGGATTTAAAAGTGGTTTTAGTACAATAGATCATATCCAGGTATTGAGAGAAGTCATAGAAAGGACAAACGAATATGAGTTGTCATTATGTTTTGGATTTGTAGATTATGAAAAGGCATTCGATTCTATACACATTTCTTCAGTGATTAAAGCATTGGATCATCAAGGTATAGATCCAGGATATTGTCATATTTTAAAGAATATTTATAAAAATGCAACAGCAACAATGAGATTACATAATGATACTGGAAAAATCAACATTGAGAAAGGTGTAAGACAAGGTGACTCCATATCTCCAAAACTCTTTACAGCAGTGCTGCAAGAAGTATTTTGTGGATTAAAATGGGAAACTAAAAGCGTGAAAGTAAATGGAGAGTATTTAAGTCATTTAGATTCTGCAGATGATGTAGTTGTTTTTGCAAATAATGCTTCAGAGCTGCAGGAAATGTTGCAGGAGTTAGCAGATGAAAGTAGAAAAGTAGGACTAAAGATAAATGTTAAAAAGACTAAAGTAAGGTTTAATCGATTTGCTCAAAATATGAAAATAAAGATTGATTATGAAGAATTAGAAGAAGTTAACAGTTACAAATACCTTGGTCAGATTATTAATACAGATGGAAACATAATGGAGGAAATTAATCATAGAATTAAACTTGGTTGGAGTGCTTTTGGTAGAAATAACTTGATACTAAAAGGAAATATACCTATGTGTTTATGTTACTTATTTTACCAGTTCTTACTTATGGATCTGAGACTTGGACACTTAATAGAAGAGCAATACAGAGACTTCAGACCACTCAAAGGAGTATGGAGAGATGTATGTTGGGAGTAACAAGAAGAGATCGAAAACGCAATGTATGGGTAAGACAACAAACAGGTGTTACTGACCTTATTGAAAAAAATTAAAAGATTGAAATGGAGTTGGGCTGGACATATTGCTAGAAGAGATGATAATAGATGGACAATTGAAATGTTAAACTGGATTCCAAGAGATTGTAAAAGACCCAGAAAGAGACCACATGTGAGATGGATGGATGAAATAAGAAAATGTGCAGGGGTGTTGTGGAGAAGAGAAGCTAAAGATTGGAGAAGATGGATTAAACTTGGAGAGACCTTCATCCTGCAGTGGATTGATAATGATTGATGATGATATATATATATTATAACAATCCAAACGAAGTGGGAGATCGCATCGCACCACACCGCACTACCAAAGGGCGCCATCTAGGCATTTGAGCCTAGAAAAATTTATAAAGTAGGCAGATACGCGCTGTTAGGATTCCACTTTATTTACATATTTAGATCGTTAGCCCATTGTCACTAGCTCAGCGGAGACGCAGAGATAAAAATCTATAAATTTTATATCTTAAATATAAAAGAATAAAATAATAAAAGCCACTGCCAGAAATTAACACAGAAAAATATTTATTTATGCACATATAAAATCATTCTAAATTCGAGGAATAAGTTTAACATTTAGATTTTTATCTTAATTTTTAATTTTACATTTAAAATAGCTTGCTATAATGTTTAATATTTTATTTAGAGGGTCGAGTATGAATGGACTACATGGGTCTGCATTTGAAAAGAAAATATTCTTCCCTGATTTAACCTTAGGCAACAAATTTCGCAATCAACTGGCGCCAATCCATCTGATACATTCATGTATTCAATGTAGCATGATACGACAACACAAAATACTATATTGTCAGAAATGTACATCTGAACAATAAGTAGAAATAGAGAAGACATTGACTCTCCACCAACAGGAATGTGACATCTGTGGGCAAGTAGATCAATAAACTAAAAACTCCATAGGAATGGACTGCGGTCTTCTGCCGACTTACAAACCCATCCATAGGCAAACAGACGGTGTGTGGCGTATATCTATAATCCTGCCTGTAGCGTATCTCATACTACATCTACTAATTACACAAATATATCCAATCCATTGAACCAATTCAACTACGAAATGAATAACCTAAGATTACCCTCCCTTAATACAACTTTACAAAACTATATAGCCATTCGCGCCCGACTTAATTTTAACATTTATATACGTTCGCACAGATTTATTTAAAAATGTTGGGTATAGATCGATTACACAGATTCCATGGTCAAAAACATTTCAAAATAAACATAAACGATCAAAATACAAAATTATTGATACCGACAATCGCAGAGGGAAACTTATAAGTAACCCAATAGTATTCACCATAAGATACTTGCGTTGTCACCAATAACTTAAAAGACATCCGAATAAATACATTTTAGATACTCACCATAAGGTATCATTATTTATCGAATGTCTATATATTTTGATCAAATATGAAAACCAAAATCTAATTAACCGCAAACGAATCCATGCAAGCGTCTATAGACAACTTAAATGTAATGCATTTAATAATTTCTACAATAAAATATTACTACACATAAAAAATATTAAAAGGGAAATGATTCTTTTAACAATCGGGAAAGATATAAAATTAACCATTATTAATTTGATTTAAAACTTACAAAAAGTCAGATAAGAGTCCATTTTAAATAAGTCGGCTTGTTTATTAATTTGTTCAACTTGATGAAAGTTCTTGATTGATTTTAAGAATTGTTCCTTTCCTATAGCTTACGGTAGCAGAACTCCCGGTTCCTGGTGTCAATGTCCACGGAGTCTTTAATTGTAAGATCGATCTAATGTTCCAGAGGTGGCATTTGCTGGTTCATGGTATCAGTCATTTCATTTCAGAGATAAGTGGGAGAGAACGATAAAGTGTGTCTTTATCGCTCGTCTCCCCAACCAAGTTGAAAAAAGCTCTTCAACTCAATATTTTTTTCTTTTTATATCATCCACAAGGATTCACTGAACAAAACGTCACTAATCTGTTTTTTCGTTATGGTCTGGGCCAAGGCTTTGTGCTTCCATTTGTCAAGCTAAAATCTCTTTCTTCTCTTATCTAACTTTCCATCTGACTTTTTAATTAAACAGCTTTTAGATAATTAATAAACAATCATTTCCTTTTATAGATTACAGGAATTAATTAATACCTGCTTTTATTTTAACTTACGTTATTTTTTTTATTAAAATATTTTTATATTTCAATCTTGTATTTTTTTATTTAAAAAAAATACATTCAAATACTTTTTTTTTTTTGTTTATGAAAAAAAAAATTTTTTAAGTTTAACATCTGTGCGAATGTATACACGTTTAACAATGTTTTAATTTTAGTGTTTAGTTTTTTCCTTTTATTTGCGAACTTTTAAGTTTTTATTTTAAATTAATGTAACGACATATTTATATATCATTACAATATATATATAGTTTTTCATTCATTTTTAATTAACCAAATTTATAGAAGTCTTGTAAATATTTATACAATTGTTTAAATTACTTTTAATGTAATATGTTTTGTATATTTGTCTTATTTTTGGATATTTGATGAATTTTAAACATTTAATACTTTTTGTAGCATCTATTCTATGCCCATATTTTAAATAATGAATATATAATGCTGATTTATCATCTTTTCTATTAATTGAATTATTATGTC
The DNA here is from genome assembly GCA_028023455.1 of Epiperipatus broadwayi. Taxonomy (NCBI): domain Eukaryota; kingdom Metazoa; phylum Onychophora; class Udeonychophora; order Euonychophora; family Peripatidae; genus Epiperipatus; species Epiperipatus broadwayi. The sequence continues at coordinate 85,626 of JAQFVV010000991.1, read as the reverse complement.
ATTTGGCTTTTACATTTGATTGCCAGTATGCCCAAAGTAAACCATTTTACAAATTATGCATGTAATTTTATATGCAATTTCCTTTTTATATCGTATATTATCTCTTAACCTATAAATACCTATTAATAGATCAAGATTTTTACTGTTTGACTGGCCAATATTTATATCCTTCTCAATATATTTTTTTTATACCTCAATGTATTATATATCTTAGGACAATATGAACGTGTAATCCATTTCTTATTTGATTCATTATTACCATTATTAATTCAATTATATTTCTCAGAAATATTATCACCTACTACAGATGTTTTAGAATTAATATATATATATATATATATATATATATATATATATATATATATATATATATATATATATATATATATATATATATATATAAAAATTAAGAGTGTGCTAATAACTCTAAACAAGCTTTTTTTTATTTATGATAAATGCTACTACAAGAGAAGGCATTCAAATCATTTTTATCTTGGATTGTCCCCATCCCCAGACCGGTTTCGACCTATGGGTCTCTTCAGTGAGGAGTTGGGACATTAGATCTAAAAAACCAACTCAAACAAAGCATTTATCTAAAAGATAATTGTTAGAAGAAGATCTGAAACTTTTAGACATCTATATGTCTTTAAAGTCAGCTCTCCAACTGAAAAAATCATATGGACCTGAACTTAATTCAGATACTCCATATATTAGTAGGCTGAGCTCTTTAATTTAGCTAAAGCCACAACAGCAAAATAATAATAGTAATAATAACAAGTCAGATGTCACATGACTTATATATAGCTTGCACTTACAAATATGTAAAATTAAGAGTGTGCTAATAACTCTAAACAAGCTTTTTTTTTTATTTATGATAAATGCTACTACAAGAGAAGGCATTCAAATCATTTTTATCTTAGATTGTCCCCATCCCCAGACCGGTTTCGACCTATGGGTCTCTTCAGTGAGGAGTTGGGACATTAGATCTAAAAAACCAACTCAAGCAAAGCATTTATCTAAAAGATAATTGTTAGAAGAAGATCTGAAACTTTTAGACATCTACATGTCTTTAAAGTCAGCTCTCCAACTGAAAAAATCATATGGACCTGAACTTAATTCAGATACTCCATATATTAGTAGGCTGAGCTCTTTAATTTAGCTAAAGCCACAACAGCAAAATAATAATAGTAATAATAACAAGTCAGATGTCACATGACTTATATATAGCTTGCACTTACAAATATGTAAAATTAAGAGTGTGCTAATAACTCTAAACAAGCTTTTTTTTTTATTTATGATAAATGCTACTACAAGAGAAGGCATTCAAATCATTTTTATCTTGGATTGTCCTCATCCCCAGACCGGTTTCGACCTATGGGTCTCTTCAGTGAGGAATTGGGACATTAGATCTAAAAAACCAACTCAAGCAAAGCATTTATCTAAAAGATAATTGTTAGAAGAAGATCTGAAACTTTTAGACATCTACATGTCTTTAAAGTCAGCTCTCCAACTGAAAAAATCATATGGACCTGAACTTAATTCAGATACTCCATATATTAGTAGGCTGAGCTCTTTAATTTAGCTAAAGCCACAACAGCAAAATAATAATAGTAATAATAACAAGTCAGATGTCACATGACTTATATATAGCTTGCACTTACAAATATGTAAAATTAAGAGTGTGCTAATAACTCTAAACAAGCTTTTTTTTTATTTATGATAAATGCTACTACAAGAGAAGGCATTCAAATCATTTTTATCTTGGATTGTCCCCATCCCCAGACCGGTTTTGACCTATGGGTCTCTTCAGTGAGTATATATATATATATATATTAGTTTTAGCATTATTTCCATAATCTTTATACAATTTAATAAATTGATTCTTTTATAATTGAGCTACACTTTTATCTATATTATATTTATCATTCATATATTTAAAATTTTTAATAACTGCCAATTTTTGCACCCATGCTTGTTGTGAATCTACATGAATAATTTTCCTTAATTTATGTTCTTTAATAAAATGTTTTAACTTAATTTTATTATCTTTATCTATATTAATTTCTATATCTAAATATTTAATTTTATCTTCAAATTGTACTTTTGTAAATTTAATTTTATATATATTATTATTATTATTATTATTATTATTATTATTATTATTATTATTATTATTATTATTATTATTATTATTATTATTATTATTAAATTCGTTATAAACATTATTCATTGTTCTTTTATTACCAATAATTAAAATATCATCAACATATCTAGAATAATGGATTATTTCTTGACTAAGAATCATTTTTTTTAATTACAATATTTTCTAATTCATTTATAAATATTGATAAGATTAACCCACTAATTGCACTACCCATAACCCATCTCTCATATATATACCAAAATTCATTATTATATTTAAAATATAAACTAGTGTGTATTAATTTTAAACCCATCTTCAATAATATTTATTATATTTATATCATCTATATGTTTACTTAATTTTTTTATTAATATATCTATACTTTTATGTCATAGAATACTTGGATACATTTTTTTAATATCCATTGTAAAAATACTTTGATTCATGTTTAATTTTATACTATTTAATTTATTAATAATATCCTCTGCATTCTTTATAGAATATTCACCATATCCTAAAATACATGTTATCCATTTATTTATATACTTACAAAACTTCTGTAAAATAAAATTACTAAAGTTAAACAATAGCCTCAATGGGTTATTATTTTTGTGAGGAGGCTGTTGTTTAACTTTAGTTATTATTTTTGTGAGGAGGCTGTTGTTTAACTTTAGTAATTTTATTTTACAGAAGTTTTGTAAGTATATAAATAAATGTTTAACAGGTATTTTAGGATATGGTGAATATTCTATAAAGAATGCAGATGATATTATTAATAAATTAAATAGTATAAAAGTAAATAGGAATCAAAGTATTTTTACAATGGATATTGAAAAAATGTATCCAAGTATTCCACGACTTAAAACTATAGATATATTAATAAAAAAAAATTAAGTAATCATATAGATGATATAAATATAATAAATATTATTGAAGAGGGTTTAAAATTAATACACAATAGTTTATATTTTAAATATAATAATGAATTTTGGTATATATATGAGAGATGAGTTATGGGTTATGCAATTAGTGGGTTAATCTCATCAATATTTATAAATGAATTAGAAAATATTGTAATTAAAAAAAGGATTCTTAGTCAAGAAATAATACATTATTCTAGATATGTTGATGATATTTTAATTATTGGTAATAAAAGAGCAATGAATAATATTTATAACGAGTTTAATAATAATAATAATAATAATAATAATAATAATAATAATAATAATAATAATATAAAATTAAATTTACAAAAGTACAATTTGAAGATAAAATTAAATATTTTGATATAGAAATTAGTATAGATAAAGATAATAAAATTAAGTTAAAACATTTTATTAAAAACATAAATTAAGGAAAATTATTCATGTAGATTCACAACAAGCATGGGTGCAAAAATTGGCAGTTATTAAAAATTTTAAATATAGAATTGATAAATATAATATAGATAAAAGTGTAGCTCAATTACAAAAGAATCAATTTATTAAATTATATAAAGATTATGGATATAATCCTAAAACCATTAAAAGTATATTTTTTAATTCTAAAACATCTTAGTAGGAGATAATATTTCTGAGAAAAATAATTGTATTGATAATGGTAATAATGAATCAAATAAAAAATGGATTAGACTTTCATATTGTTTTTAGGGTATATAATACATTGAGGTATAACAAAAATTATATTGAGAAGGATATAAATATTGGCTGGTCAAACAGTAAAAATCTCAATCTATTAATAGGTAATTATAGGTTAAGAGATGATATACAATATAAAAAAAAGGAATTGTATATAAAATTACATGCAAAATATGTAAAATAGTTTACTTTGGGCATACTGGCAAACAATTAGAGGTAAGAGCCAAAGAACATAATGATGTAATTAATAGAAAAGATGATAAATCTGTATTATATATTCACTATTTAAAATATGGGCATAGAATAAATGCTAAAAAAAGTATTAAATGTTTAAATTTTATCAAAGATCTAAAAAGAAGACAATTATATGAAACATATTATATTACAAATAATTAAAAAAATTGTATGAATATTTACAAGTCTTCTATAAATTTGTTTAATAATTGGTTAATTAAAAATGAATGGAAAATTATATAAATTGACATATATATAATTGTAAAAAAATGCATTTAATTTATTTATTTAATATATTGTTATAATATAGTCAATTACTTTGTAATTACTGGATTTATATGTATGTTTTGATTTATTTTAATGATTTATATTTGTATTGGTTGTTTTAATTTTATTATTGAATACTAGATGTTTTCATGTCTGTAATACTTCATTAAAGTAATAGATTATTAACATTTGAAAATGGCACCAAACCAGGTGCTGAAAAAGACTTTTTATGTATATAAAAAAAATTGATTTATAGCTATTGTAAGAATTTATTATTTTCTGAATATTATTTTATGGAAGACGAGCATAAATATATTTATTCTTTTTCAATTTGATGATTTTATAAAAGATAAAATTTAAATTGTTTAAAGTATTTTTCATTTAACAGTCTTAATTATGTTTATTAAATATACTTTTTTTTTTATTTTGTTAGTATTTGTTGTAATAATATTGGTTTAAAAACTGTTTAGAATGTTTTGTAACTAATTAAATATTCATTGTAAAATAATTTTGAGTATCAATGAATGAGCGATCAGGAAGTTTGAAGTATTTTTAAATTTAAGCACATCATGATTTGGGGGAATTAATTGAAAAAAATCATTATAGGAAAAGAAACACATTCTTTTTTATAAAATTTCACTATAAATAATTAAAAATATTATTATTTTAATTTAAAAAAAAAAACTAATACTTGGTTAATTGTTTAAAAGTATTTGTGAAGTTTAATGAAAAGATTATGGAGTAAAAAAGAAATGTAAAATCTCCACTAGGGTTGTGAAGTTATTCTATCCTCTAAGGAATAAAAAACTTGAAAATATTATATTGCCTATATTATGAAGTTAATTGGGGGGGGGGGGCATTGTATGCTATCAAAGCTTATAACCCATTACAAAATGAAGTCTATGTGAAAATATTAAGAATTTTACAGGTATGTAATTAGTTAATTACAGAACAAGCTCATTTAATTCTATGTTTTACTGGGTATAAAAACTGTATTTTGCATGTTTTAAATGTAACTAATGTTTTAAAGGAAGAATATTCATTTTAGATTTAATAATAAAAACATAACATATAATAAAAAGTTACTTAGCAAATAATTTGAATAGAAAGAGTTATTAAAGAAAAGTGAACATTGAATAAAAAAGAATTGTATTTGGTTAATAATGTAGATACGTCAAAGTTTATCGGAATATTATTCATTGTAACAGCATAATAGTCATGTAAGATTTATATTATAACAGGATTTAATCTAATGAAGGAATACTGCTAAGACAAAAAATATATTTACAAAGAATGAACCAAATGCAGAAATAAATAGATAACTAATTTGTTTGATTTTTAATGTAAAATCTCGAATATATACTGTAATTAAATTTTTAAATTGCCTGTTAATGGAATATGATGGGAAAATGTTATAAAAAAAGAAAAACAAAGGAAATGTCTATGATGAATGATATATTAAATAAATCTTAATTTTGATTGGAATGATGTAATTAGCAAGTGGAATAATTATATTATAATTTAAGATATTTTAAAGTTATACTCAACGTAATAACAAGTAGCAGGGCATTAGGAACATTTGCATAAATATTGGCTTATAAAAGAATAATACTTTATAGGGATGCCAATGAAATGAAGTGGATCATAAAGTATGATAAAGCTTATATTAGAGGATATGCATTAATAATTTGTAAATAATCAATATTATAATGAAGAATTGATACTACAGTAAAAACATATTGTAATAAAATAAAAATAAAATGTCATTGTGATTTAAAAGGAAGAACATGAACTCATAGAATAATTTTATGTATTTTAATTGCAACATTCAATTTAAGGTGTAAGGAGAATGTTGTGTCAATATAGGTTAGTCCAACTGTATATTGTTTAGAACTTTTAAAATTATTTTCATTGTTATGAAAACTTCCACCCCTGAAGACAAAGCATTGTCAAATGGGTTTTCATTTTTTTAAGGAAGAAGAAAAAAATATTCTAAACTATAATCATTAAGTTATGAATGCATTTAGATATTTAAATGTTAAATTATTAATAAGTAAATTTTGTGTATTTATTTATTTATTGTTGTTGTTTGTTTTAGTATTATTAATGGCTTATAATAAATAGAAATCAGTTCATATGTCAAGAAAAATCACCAGAAAATCCAATATTTAAGTATAAGGAGAATGCTATTTTAAGGTGAATTATTATAATATCTTATGTACATTAGTATCGATAAAAAGATTTATAAAATTAATAATATATACCAATTTTAAAAAAATGAAAGGATGTGTGAATTAATTTTTTTAATGTCAATGTATTAACTATAATGTTTGATTTTGATCTTATTTACAATATTATAATATATATTTTTGTGTTTAATGCTGCCCTGTTATATTATTTGTTTGTGATCATTATATCTTTAGAAGACTTGTAAGTTATGGATTAATGTAGTGAAATTTGGATATTTAAAACAGAAGTATAAATGTTTATTTCACAATATTGTGCTATATAAATAAAATATAGGAATTTATTGGCTTTAATAATATTCAGAGTTGTAGCATCTTTGTAAAAAAAGGGTGGTAAATAAAGCATTGTGTAACAATAGTAAAGTTTATGGATGATTTAGTATTATATAATAAATTGGAATAACATGGTGAAGTTAAAAAATTAGATTATGTTATTGAATAATAAATTTGAGAACATTTTATTTAAATTAATAAAATCTATGATTAAGATATCAAGTTGATATATGGATGTGTAATCTTATCAGCATTGACATATAAAGTTAACAGTTAAGTTAAATGGATAATTACTCTATATTATGGGAGTAACTATTTAGGCTAGGATTTGGGTAATATTTTAGGGATCTGAAAGAGCAAGATATAAAATTTCTGAATTTCTAAAAATACTGAAGTTAATAAAGTTGTTATTAAAGATTGGGAGTAAGTATAAAACAAATAGTTCAATAATTAATAATTATTTTTATATAAAACATTAGAGATCAAAAGAATAAATGTCATAACATATAAAAGGTGATATTAATGTTTAATGGTATGAAATTAATATTATTTATTTTAAATGTATACACTCATTAAATCCTCATATACATTTAAAATGGTAAAATTATTATTATAGCTGACATTTATTAAGAATTGTAAATTTTAGTCATATAATTTATTTATAAACCGTAAATTATTTAATTATAATGAAGTTAATATAAACATTTATATTTTATAAAGAAGATGAATATGGAATAAATGATTTTATAAAATATTATTATAATGAAATATTTATTTGATAAAGGTAAATAAAATAAAATTAAAGAATGGAGTTTCAAAGGTAATGCTTAATAATACGTATTACTGTATAATAAAAATAATTCTAATTTTGTAAATAATTTTATGTTATATTATTTAATTTTTTTGTTTATATTTATTAATTAAAAAAGGAAAAATAATAAATAATAATAATAATTTATAGTTTGTAAGTAATATAGTAATAAATTGTAATGTTTATTAATCTGACTAAATAGTACAGTCATGTTTTTCTTATTCCGAGTCATTATCACTACATCATAATCCTAGATTGTTAATGGTATATAATTACGTATACATATTACTTTGAATTATAAAATTTAAATCTTGCATAACAATCAACATATTAAGATGACAACTTATAATTATTTAAAGGCAAAAGGGGTATTGATTAATATCAAGTTGCTATGATTATATGAGTGCAAGTGCAGATTGTATTCTATATATATAAAAAAAAATGTCATTTTTCAAATAATCAGGTGATTAATTATTTTTTAATTATAAAATGTATTATCATTATTATTATTATTTTATTTAAAATTAAATTGGTTATTTGGTCTGAGGCATTGGAGATTATATAATTGTAAAATGGTAAAATAGTATTATTTATAACTACGATAATTAAGAATTTTTTGATTAGTACATTATATATAGATGTCACTAAAATCCCTCTTTGCACCTAGCATGTTAACTAAATGATTAATTAAGAAATAATAATAATCTGAGATCTCCTTTTTATAATATTATTATTAACAATGGCATTATTAAAACAATACTTATTGAAAAATAGATAATCAGTAAAGTTATGGTAGAATATTGTTAATCAATTCGCAGTAAAGTAAATTTTATTGTAGATATTATTAAATAAAGTTTGTAATAATTATAGCTATTCTCTTTAGATTTATTGAGTATTAGTATTAGTCATGGGAATATCTAGAGGCTTAATAAGAAAAAGCATCTTGGTATTGTTATGCCATTGAATAGATACATTGGTGTTTATTTAATGTTAAAAGGTTTGAGGTCTTGTCAAATAGAATAGTAAGTCTCATGGTTGATGATATGAAGCTAAAATAGTTTGTAATAATAGGAGGATAAACATTATACATAGATAAAATAAAAGTTCAATTTACATATTTGTAAAATTATATATGTTATCATCCATTTGACAGGGTACAATCACATACACCTTTTTGGCACCCAAATTCATGGCCCAAATATTTGAAATAATCACAGGTTACAGTGATTTATTTAGAAGGGAAAATGTCCAACATGTTACTTCAATTATTAGGCATAATTATTTGAATTGGGAATTTGATTATTAATATAATATGATTCAAATTATAGTGTAATATGGCTATAAGATCATTAAATAAACATCAGATATGTGTGGCGGTTATACATTATATTTGGGTGTGATGGTTGTGATAATGACAATGAAAAATAAAAATGTAAGCCTAAATTATATAAATAGCAATGTTAATGTAAATAAATCTTAAGAAGTTTTGTTTAAAATTTGACAGTAGATATAATGGAAGGGAAACATAATTAGTCTAATGAGTTATTTTAAAAAAATGTTTGGATGTTGTAGTAGTCCTGGTAGAGATTTTTATAAAGTTAAGTTCAGTAGTATTTACAAAGATCTTATTATAATACTCTTAGTTTAGAAAATAATTTAAGATGAATGAAGTTGAAGCAAAGAAAAACAACAACATATTTGTTTTGTTTGAAAAAATTAAAGTTAAATTAGTGGAAGATAAGGGAATAAAAGAAAGCTTCAACATAATTTAGTCAGTGAAAGAAAAAATTGTTGATGTTGAAGAAGGGAATGAATGAATCTCTGGAAAAAAACTTAAGAGAAAATAATGAATCTCTAAGTGAAAAGTTAATGGAAAATAGTAGACAGATATCTGAAACTGTTAATGAATCCCTAAATAAAAAATTAGAATTTATGAATGAATGTATGGATTTGGGAATGAAGTTTGAAAATTTAAATAAAAGTTTAATAAGGTATGGATTTGGGAATGAAGTTTGAAAATTTAAATAAAAGGTTTAATATAAATAAAAAAGCTGTGAATGTAATAAAAGAGGACATGATTCAGTCAGAACAAAGGAATAGACAATTATTAGATGAAAAGTTATAAGAATATGCTCATAAAAATGTTCAAGGTTTTAAGATTCAGGTTGAAGAAGTTATTAAACAATGTCAATTTAATAAGGATGAGATTGACCAGAAAATAGATCAGTTGGATGAAGCTTTATTTACTAATGTCAAAGTATAAAAAATCAGATGCAGTCAATTCAAGATAAAGTTTAAATTGTAAAAATAGAGTTAAAAGAAGAAATTGATAAAAGTAATATGGAATTTAAAAAAGAAGTTGAAATAGGAGTAGAAGAAAAATTAAAAGTTATAAAATATAGTAAAACTGAAGATCAAAGTATCAATTTTTAGTTGGAGAGAAGATTAAGAAATTAGATAAAGTATTAACTGATCAGACAGAAAAAAATAGAGATGTAATTGAGAAGAGTAATGATTAAAAAAAGGAGTGGAGTCTGAAATTTGAAGAAGAACAAAAAATAAAATAACAGTTTTTTTTGGGAGAATGAATTTGGTTTTTCAAATACAAGATATACAGTCTAAGATTGAAGAAAATCAGGTTAGCTATTGAAATAGATTGAAAGATTTGGAAATTTATGAAAGAAAATTTTTATTAAGTTTTTAAGAAATGTATCTGTTAATGAGAATTATGATATAACAGAACATAGAGATGGTGTAGTAAAAAATAATTTGGAGAATTTAAATAGGTTTCAGGAGGTAGAACCTGTTTGTGGTACACATTCAGTTGAGGATGAGATAAATATGAATAATTCAATGGCCACATGCTTCATGAAAATTAACCCATTTAGAGGGGACTACATGGAAAATCCTTTAAAATCTTTTAATAATTTGGAATTGTTTCCTATTTGCCTCATGTCTGAAAGGAGAATTTGGCTATCTTCTAGAATTATTTATATACTGCTGCTAAAGATTAATGGCAGTCATTATTAGAAAAGCCACTTACATATAAAGATTTTAAGTGTGTGATATTAGTTAGTTTTGGAGGGTCTGATATATGGAATTACATATGATATCAAGTCACACAAGTATAATAGTAACTAGGATGTGTATGTGAAATGTTTTCCATAACCAAGCTGTTAGATTAAAACTTTTACTGTTTTCCTTCTATCTGAAAATCAAATTGTGTGGTTAATTAGATACAATTTTCTACATAATATTGAAAAGATTTTAATAGCAGCTGATAGATATATCATTGAGGATGTTATAAAATTTTGGATGCATTGGAAATTACTGAAGTTAATGTGAATAGATGAATTAAATTTTAAAGATAAGTAATCCTGTTCACCCTATGGAAGTTTGGACAAATATACCTAATAGAATTATTAGAAATAAACAACACTTTAAAGTAAGGAAAAAAACTGCTCTCTAAGTTGAAGAATAGTAATATGTTGAATAGGTCAATAAGGAAGCCCAATGAGAGGAGTGATTACTATTTAAAAAACAAGCCAATGTAAAAGAGAAATCAACAATAAACTAGGGAAATTGTTGTTTATGTGTTTCTTTATGCAAAAACATTTTCTAAATGAAATGGGAGATAATATGCAGCTATTAAATACATAGTGTTAATACATACACCAAATATGACTAATATACCAGAAACATAAATTTATAAAATTTATGAGTTTATGTGATAGTCCTTAGAAAATTGTGAATCAAGTTGAAGAAAATGCTTCTATGCTCTCTACTCCAAAGGCATTAAATGAACATATAGTGTACAAAGCCTTATACCTTAGTCTTCTAGAGTAAAGATTTACATAAATTATAAAGTTCTGGGCCCATCTATTTATTCTTTAAATTTGTGCACTGAGAACAACCACAGTAACCCACAGGTCAGTTCTTGGGGAAAAGTCCTTTTATTCTTTAAATATGTGCACTGGGAACAACCAGAGTAAGCTGCAGGTCATTCTTGGGGGAGACACCCCATTCTCTTTAAATAGGCACACTGGAAACAACCAGAGTAAGCCACAGATTCATTCATGGGAAGAATCCCCACATATCCTAAATATTATAGCATAAACTGAATGGTCAGTTGAAGAAATCTGCCATTCACAGTGACTCCATTTTTACTTTCTTGAATGTAGTCTCATAGTCTGAGTGCATCCAAAAGTCTGGTAGAAAACCTGATATAGAAGCTTCATTTTATATAAGTGTAAGTTGGTATAAGTAAGTTCTGCACATGCCTCATCTATCCTCATGGTCATGACACAACACTTGATTGTTGGAATCAACATTAACAGTCTGGAAAAAAAAGTAGCTTAAGAAAATTCACCCACTGTGCTATATTGATCTGTAGCAATTCTAAAACTTATTTGGTAGAAAAAATAATAAATAAATAAAAATGAAAAATCAAATTGAAAAGTTTAAAATAAAATGTCAGAGCTAAAATGGATCAAATAGACAAAATTTACTCTCAAATGGAGGGTGGTGTAATGTACCGCTATTGAACAATGGTACAATTAAAAAAATAAGATAAAATAAATTATAAGTGGCTTAATTTAAAGATTTTTTTTAAACAAAAAAATAAAAAATACTGCATCATAGTTTTCTCTTAGAATAAAACTTCTTAGTAGGAGAGAGAAAAATGTATATGATAGAACTAAAGAAAAGTTAAAAATTTTTTCTCTCTCTCTTTTTAAAGAAAAGAGCTTTTTATAAAGTAAAATCTAAATAAATATGTAAAATCTAGTCTGTAAAATTTTTTTGTAAAAAAAACTTTCATTATGTAATTAGTTTATAAGATTTTGATTAATAATAGAATCAAAATCAATAGTTGTATTAATTTAAAAAAATTGTAAACTATCTTAGAGAATGCTTAGATGAATCTGAGCAATGGATTAAAATAACCAGAAATGGAAAATTAATTAAAAGACATTTCAAGTTAAGATCTAAATTAAAAAATAATGATAAAATTAAAATAATAGGAGAGAAAAGAGTATATAAAATCACTCTTTCTATTATTCATCAGTCTGGTTTGTGATATACGGTAGGGACTGCAATTTTCTACATCGTTCATCTGTTTGGATTATTATTATTATTCAGTTTGGACACAATCCAAAATCTAAACAACCAGAGATCCAGATATTTGGAACACAGTAGTAAGCCAGTCACTCACTGCTGCAATCAACAGTAATGGAGATGCCACATAAAACCATGGGGGTGTCTGACAGGACTTCATGTTCCAAACATTATCAAGTCAACTATTCCACCTGGAACAAATATTGGAAACTGATACCAAAATTGTAAAATAGATGCTACCACTATTTCTCTCTATCTTCTCCAATGCTGAGTCACAGGATGGAAACAAGAAATGAAGCCATTGATGAAGAACCAAAAATGCCAACTGATTAAAAAAAATACACACAAATAAAAACCTAGGTAAAGATACTTTACCACTGTCTATAGACAATTTACATTTAAATTAATGAACTTTAATTAACAAAGGACTATCATAATTTAGCCTGAGTAATTACTTATATGATTTTAGATGTATATTTCAATATTATTGTGTTATATTAGATATGTGTGTGTTTAATTAAATATTAATGTTTGCCTTAATTGTTATTTTGTCTATTTTCTCTTTCTCTTGTGTCACCACCTTACCTGTAAATCACTATAAAGTTATTGTATGTGTTAAGTAAATATGCTGGACCCCAAGATGGAGTATGAGCTACTCAAGGGATATTTCAAGTGCTGGATTATGGACCTACTGTCCATGCATGTTAATTACTTTGTATAATTAGCTTGCGCCTGAGGTTTACCTCTAAAAAAATAAAATACTGTAGATAGTAAGGGTTTGAATATATCAGTCAAGGTGGGCCACAGTCTGGAAATGTGATCATGTTATGCTTTCCATAGCTCAGTCTGACCATGGGTATCATTGATATCTCTGCTATTGTTGGTATTCTCCCTTCTGCCTGAAGGGCCAGTCCATTCATGTAATGTTGAAAGCATAAATTTAAAATTACATTAAAATGGATATAAACCCAATGAAACAGCTTCTTTTAAATGGACCCGGTTCAACATAAATAACTAAAATACATTAAAACCTTCATATATATATTCAGTAATTACAAAATAATTGTCTATATTGTAATAAGACATTAATTAAATATTACAAGCATATTTTACAATTATATATATATATGAAAAACAAAATGCAAGTTAAACTTGCCAACGCTTGTATTTATGATCAACAGATGGCATTTTACAAAAACACCATCAAAGCATGTTTGTTTATATAAACATCAGAGTAAGCATTCACTACCTCTTTCGTTAGTTCCACCTCCAGATCATGATTTCAAGCTGATTTTGCTATCATCAGTGAAGAACAGGAAATAAGAAACTAGATCTAAACACTAAACTCTGAGTGTTTATGAAACAATTTCTATTCAGCTTGCAAGTGTGAATTTTTTAGACATGTAATGTCTTCAAAATCAGCATAGCAAGCCAGATAGCTGTATGAGTCTGATATCAGTTCAGTATTTCCACATAGTAGAAGCCTCTGCAATATATATCATTGCAAGAAAAACTTCAAAGGTACATTTATGAAAAACAAAAAGCAAGTTAAACTTGCCAACACTTGTATTTATGATCAACAGATGGTGTTTTACCAAAAACATCATCAAAGCGTGTTTGTTAACATAAACGTCAGAGTAAGCATTCACTACCTTTTTTATTAGTTCCATCTTCAGATCATGATTTCAAGCTGATTTTGCTATCATTAGTGAAGGACAGGAAATAAAAAACTAGATCTAAACACTAAACTCTGAGCGTTTATGAAACAATTTCTATTAAGCTTGCAAGCATGAATTTTTTAGACATGTAATGTCTTCAAAATCAGCATAGCAAGCCAGATAGCTATATGGGTCTGATATCAGTTCAGTATCTCCACATAGTAGAAGCCTCTGCAATATATATCATTGCAAGAAAAACTTCAAAGGTACATTTATAAAAAACAAAAAGCAAGTTAAACTAGCCAACACTTGTATTTATGATCAATAGATGGCATTTTACCAAAAACACTGTCAAAGCATGTTTGTTTACATAAACGTCAGAGTAAGCATTCACTACCTCTTTTGTTAGTTCCACCTTCAGATCATGATTTCAAGCTAATTTTGCTATCATCAGCGAAGGACAGGAAATAAGAAACTAGATCTAAACACTAAACTCTGAGCATTGGCAAGTTTAACTTGCTTTTTGTTTTTCATAAATGTAACTTGGAAGTTTTTCTTGCAATGATATATATTGCAGAGGCTTTTACTATGTGGAGATACTGAACTGATATCAGACCCATGTAGCTATCTGGCTTGCTATGCTGATTTTGAAGACATTATGTGTCTAAAAAATTCACGCTTGCAAGCTGAATAGAAATTGTTTCATAAACGCTCAGAGTTTAGTGTTTAGATCTAGTTTCATATTTCCTGTCCTTCACTGATGATAACAAAATCAGCTTGAAATCATGATCTGAAGGTGGAACTAATGAAAGAGGTAGTGAATGCTTACTCTGATGTTTATGTAAACAAACACGCTTTGACGGTGTTTTTGGTAAAATGCCATCTGTTGATCATATATATATATATATATATATATAGGGTATATAAGCACAGACTTTCACATGACCCACCCACACTATCTCATAACACTGATACACTTAAACACATATATGTTGAAAAGATAAATAATCATCAATATAGGTATTTCATGCTAAACCAGCAATCATCAGTTGGTCTAGATTATATATATATAATTTTTCATTTATTTATAATATATATATATATATATATATATATATATTATTTTATATAATTTTTCATTTATTTTTAATTAACCAATTGTTAAACAAATTTATAGAAGTTATGTAATTATTCAAATTATTTTTTAATATAGTATGTTTCTTAATTACATTTTGGAATACAACTATCAAATTAACTCAACTCACATCTTTGACACTATTCACTTTAGATAAATATAATAATGACTATTATTAATCATTTACTAAACTAGAGATTATGTCTCGCACAGTTATAACTTTAAAACTCAATTAAAGTTTGATATGTCTGATTTTTTAAAAATTAAAATTAAACATAAAAATCACATGGAGTTATTCACATTTCTTTTTCCCATGTGTAACATCTTTACAAATATATAAATTTAAAAAAATATAGTAATATTGATGCTATTGCTAGGAAAGATGATAGATCTGCGTTATATGTTCATTATTTGCAGTATGGACATAAAATAAATTGTATTGCTAATATAAGTGTTCTTGATTATATTAAAAATGTTAATAGACGTAAAATATATGAAACAAACTACATCATGTATAATAAAAACAACTGTATGAATATATACAAAACATCCATTAAGTTAAATAATAAGTGGTTAATGGATAAAGAATGGATAGTTAATTAATTAATATATGTGGATATATATCCATTCAATATATATAACAGAGTAATTTTGTAGTAGAATTGAGGGAAAAAAATCACATAATAGATCATGTCAAATATCTATTTGTTTATCTATCTTCTCTCATGTGTTGATATAGATGTCACTGTATGTGCTTTAAATCGTGGAGTCATATTGAAAAGGGCAAAAAAACATAATTTGCTGAAAAAAGACTTTTATATAATAATTTTATAATTTGTAATCTTTGTTGCTTGTATATATGTATTTTTAAACATATTTGACTATTGTATATTTATAGTATGTTACATATATTTGTCTTATTTTTAGATCTTTGATATAATTAAAGGTTTAATACTTTTTGTAGCATATATTCTATGCCCATATTTCAAATAATGAATGTATAATGCAGATTTATCATTTCTTTTATTAATTGCAATATTATGTTATTTGATTCTTACCTTTACTTACATATGAAATTTGTAAAATGATTTACTTTGGGTGCACAGGAAACAATTAGCGGTAAAAACCAAAGAACATAATAATGCAATTAATAGAAGAGATGATAAATCTGCATTATATATTCATTACTTGAAATATGGGCATAGAATAGATGCTACAAAAAGTATTAAGCATTCAAATTACATCAAAGATCAAAAAAGACAAATATATAAAACATACTATATCAAAAGTGATTTGAATAATTGTATGAATATTTACAGGACTTCTATAAATTTGGTTAACAATTAGTTAATTAAAAATGAATATAAAATTATATATATATATATAATGTAATATTTATTTAATGTATTGCTACGATGTAGTCAATTGTTTTGTAATTATTGAATTTATATATGAGCGTTTTGATTTATTTTAGTGATTTATATTGTTATTGCTTGTTTTAATTCCATTATTGAACACTAGATTTTGTCTGAAATAGTTTGGTAATGTTAAATAGATTATTAACATTTAAAAAGGGCACCAAACCAGATGCTGGAAAAGGCTTTTGTGTGTAAAATTATTATTGATATTTATATAGCTGTTATAAAGAATTTATTATTTTCTGATTATTATTTTATGGAAGAACGGCATAAACATTTTTATTCTTTTCCAATTTATAGAATTATAAAACACCATTTGATTCTATAAATATTTTCATATAATTAAGGCTTTGTATTGTGAGATATAGACCAACAATTTATCATAATGTGAAAAATATTCATTAAAATGCAACAGAATGATTCTTGTATATGACAGGAATGATTCAATATCTCCAATCCTTTTCCAGAACTCTTACAAAAAGTATTTTATGGATTAAAATGGAAAGCTAAGGTAGTAAAAATACATAGAGTTTATTTATATCATTTAGATTTTGAAAATGATGTGTTTTTGCAAATAGTGCTGGAGAGCTTCTGAAAATATTATCAGAGTATTTCATGGGCATAACACAGAACTAAAGATAACTTTTAAAACAATTAATGTTCAATGGATTGTGTAAACATAAAAAAATAAACAATGATGTTAATAGTATGTATACTGAACCCCACTGCTTGATGGCATTGTTTTTCACACAATGCACATCAATATACCATTTTAGTGGCCTTAACTTATGGCTGACACTGCAGTAGGTGTTTTTGGGCCATAACAGGCCACCTGAGGGTGATGTATTTTACAATTATGTAACAAAATACTATGCCTGTTGCATTGTGGCAGTACTCCTCTATGGAGCACTCTTGAACTCTCGCTATGGTCTGATTTGATGTGGCCATATTTGAAAGAGATGAAACTGCAAAAATTCATTGTTGGAAATTTTTTAGAAAACATAGTGGAATTACTATTCTATATTAAAAAATGTCATGTCATCACACATGCTTACCTATGGTTTTGAACTGCACACAACTTCAAAAGGTTATTCTTTTCAGCAGAGTTTTTTCTGATTCCGCATGCAAATGCCTGTTTACATGTGAATCCATGCGAGAACAGTAAAATGTCATCTGCAAGTTGCTCAAATTGGTAAAAGCTGAATAAATTGCCAGCCACAGAAGTGGATGCTATTGTGTTTTTCCAGAAAGAGAAAATCCTGCTAGATGTGAAGGCATGCACTTGTGGGAGAGTCATGCTTTTAGTCAAACTACAAGATCTGGGAATTCCATTGCCACTCCTGTAAGTGTACCTGTGTACATCTGCATAAGGTAAGTTGGTTTGAGGGCTCCAAAATCATATTGCTTATAGTTTTGAGTCTTCCCTGTTATTTTATTTGCATTTTACGTTTGGCTGCTGTTTTTTTATGCCCCCCAAAATGGCATTTTTTACTTGTTTTGGTTCACAACTTGTCCAAAGTTTCATTTATTTTTGATTCAACACATTATTTCTTGGGTTGTTGTTGTTTACATGCTTATAAAGTAGGTAGGTAATATTTGATAAGTTTCATTAACTGTTAAAGTAGGTAATATTTTATTATACCAAAAAAAGAAGTGTTTAAGAGTTTATTCAAAAGGCCTCCCAAAAAAATAATAATAAAGAACTGTGCGATAACATAAATGTTCAAAAAGAAAATCAAAAAAGAAGTCAATAATTAAAAATCCAAACAATCCTTCCCCACCATCTCACCTCCCCGGGCTTAAAAAAAGTGTTCTTTAATAATGAAAAAGGCCCAAAAATTAAGGAAGAACTTTTCGCTATCATGTAAACCTTTCTGTAGTGTAAAGATTTGAAAAGAAAAAGCCTCATATAAATTAACAAAAAAAAAGGTGACAATTCAAAATCAAAACAACCAAGTGTTGATTTATTCAAAAGGAGTTGTTTAAGTCTTTCAACAAATCAAAATATCAAAAAAAAAAAGATAATTTTAAAACAAACTAACCCCCCTCCACAATCTAAAAACAACAAAGTGTTTGTTAATAAAAAAAACTCTATGACTTTTAGGTAAAGAAAGTTAACAAAAAAAAGTTAATGTAGTATTATGTAAAGAAACTGATGGACCATTAGTGGATAATTTAAAAGCAAATCAACACCTATACACCATCTAAAAACAAAGTGTTTGTTTCTTAAAAAATGAACAATAAAAAATCGGGTGGAAAAAAAAAAACCTTTGGTTTACCGTAAGTAATATTACTTAAAGAAACCGATGGACCATTAGTCGATAATTTAAAAGCAAACCAACAGCCCTAGACCATCTAAAAACAAAGTATTTGTTTATTAAAAAATGAAAAAAAAAAACCAGGTGGAAAAAAAACTCTTTTGTGGTTTACCGTAATAATATGTAAACCAAACAGACTGACCAATGAAAAAAAAATTAAAAACCGGTTGAAAAAAAAATATTTTACCATAATATTATGTAAACAAACAAATGGCCCATGAATCAGTATATTATCGTGCATTTGGTGAAAAACAGTGCCATCAAATGGTAGGGTTCAGTTTACATATTATTGCCACAATGATGATCATAAATTGAAGATGACAACAACTACAAATATATGGGGCAGATTATTATACAGATGGAAATATAATGGATAAAATTAATAATATAATTAAACTTGGATGAATTGTTTTTGATAGTTAGAACTTTGAATTAAAAGGAAATATGTTTATGTCTTTGAAAATGACTATTTTTCATTAAAGGAAATACATTGCATTTTCTGCCTGAAAATTAAATAAAAAACATTAAAATGAATGTAAAAATCTGAAGACAAAAATTTAAGAATTGATAAGAAGAGTTAAAAATTATTTGTAGATTACCATTGCAAGAATATATTTACTAATTAGGATCACTCTAGACTTTTTAATGCAATGAAACCAACATAAGAACATAAAAAATAAAATTATAATCCTATTAAATTCAGCCATGCCATTATCTTTTATGATGTCAATGATGTTGGAAGAAGTCTTTTGATTATTTTTTTGAATAATAATACAAAAATGAGATGACTTTTAATGATATATCCATTTTATTAGACATTTAGATTTGGGCAAAGACGTCCAGCATTCATGAAATCGAAACAGATCTTTGTAATCGTAAAAATACAAAAATGTTGCCAGTTCTGATTAAATACCTGAAGTTTTAAAATCTAATAGTTAAATATTAGGTTGAAAAAAATATTGGATTTTTTTTATTATTAATATATAAATATGAACTGATGATGCTTTAAAAAAAAATAGATAGATTGTAGTAATTAGCATGGAATGTTATTATTATCAATTATAACAAAAGTACTTTCAAAGATTTTGTTGATCAGGGTGATTTAATCATAGATGAATAATGATTAGCAGAGTCTTATTATATTTTAGAGAATCAAGAAGCAATTATAAGCATGGTGTATTTGTTATCAGACAATTATATAAAAAAAGGCTTCAGGAACAAAAGAGTGATTTAGATTCCCCTTTTATTATTTGTTCAAGGCATTTAACTCACTTAATCAAATTGGCTTATCACATTGCTTAAAATTAATTTTATTCATATAATATAACTTCTATATGATGGAATGAAAAGATCTGTTTTTACTATGGAGGTGGGGGGGGGGGACCTGAGATATTTCAAATAAAAACTGGGGTTAAGCAAACCTATGTATTTGCTAAAACATTATTTTCAATTTTTATGACAGTTATTTTTGAAATTTTATTTACATTTTAATTAAATAAGCATCAATATTTATACAGCTTTGATGATGGAATTTTTAATTTAAATCTATTAAAACATTTTCTTGGATTCTGATTTTATACTAGGCTGATGATTATATTTTTTCCAGGAACTTTTAGTTTTAGATTGGATACTTATCAACTTGCAAAGATTAATCAGATATCTTACTAGTTTTATATGTAGAAAAATAAATTTGGATTTTGAATATAACACAGAGACTCCAATGTGTTGCTGCCCTTTTAGCAGGCTAAAAGATAGATATTTCTTCACAGCGAAATAACTTCTGCAACTAAACTAGCTAAAAATAGAGTTGTATTTTACCTAATTTATTTAATACCCTATTGATGCAGTATAAAAATATTTAAAATTTTTTATCTGAGGAAGCTCTGTAAACGAATAATAAATGCTAGACTTCTTAAAAGGCTGCCTTTTCAAAGGAGAGATAGATAATTATCTACTTATACGATTATATGATTGTAGGATTGTATAGATTATCCACATCTCAAAGGCATTCTAATAAAATCCAATAATAATTGCTTTCATTGGGAATATATGTCAGAGAGTAGAATGCATTGGAGAGCTACAATTAGTCGCGGTGTTGCAATATTTTACAGATTCGTTTGTATAATCATTGCAAAACTCTTTTCTAGAGCAGTTTTCATTTTCATTAGAGTTGGAATGGCCATACTTGTTTTAGAGTTGCTGCTATATGTTATATTTATATTAATATTTTGTCTTAAAATAAAACGTATAATCTATATATTAAATTTCACAAAAAGTAGAACAATATGATGAAAAAAATACTTTTATTATCAGCATTCTCTAGGAGTTTTTCAGGTCTTGCATAATTAAAATAATTGACAAATACTAAATTTACAATGTTCGTATTTATACTGCAAATACACGTACGTGTGTTTATATTTCTTAAAATATTGTTATATTTGTACATTTATACAATTAAAAAAAAAAAGCAGACTTATTTATTATTCGTATTTCCTAATATGATGTATATTATAATATTATCAAATTCAATACATTATTTAATAACATTACAAAGTTTAAATATTCATAAAATACTTTATTGTTATTTTAATTGTACGTGAGATTGATAATCCAATCAAAAATTAGTCTAAATACAGTAGATTAACTTTTTAAACTGTTGCTTAGTAACGGAAGTCAGCGCTTCTTGAATTGAATATATTATTTCAAACTAGATAGCAGACAGAAAGTTTTGCCAGATGTTAAATATTCAAGTAATTTGTTTCTTTAAACTCTTTTTTTTACAATTAAGTCTAGTAGCGCGTAAAGGAGGTAATGAGTAGCTAGAGTGTGATATGGAATCACAAACTCTAAGAGGAAAGAATTCACCGGATTACAACAACTCGCGCGGTGATATTTCTCACTTCGTCAGCAGAAAAAGTAACAGTTTAACAAGCTGTTCCAAATATTTGATGTGCGTGTGTATATTAATAAGACGATGGACATTTTATTGCTTATAAAGCTATTTAGAAAGAAAAAGTAGAAGTGATATACGCGAATTATTGAAGGAAGTGTTTTAATAATTGCATACTTGAATTTTATAAAAAATGACCACATTTCACCGTAGCTTTTGTAGTACAATGCGTTAACGTAAATTTAAAATCCTCGTGCAACAAAAAACGGATTAATAATTTACAAAATGATGATGACTACAGATATCATCGTTCATTTAAATACAAATTAACATTTCTGTTTATTAATCTATCTACATCAAAGAAAGTTTTTTTTTTCATTCTAAAGTGATTATAATCAAACAAATATGAATTGTTCAAATGACTTTGATCTACAAAAATATAACATAGCGGCTAGCAGTTATCCTATCAATACCGAGAATCGCGGTCTACTGTTATGGGAAATAATAGTAAAAGTTATATTTTATATTTTAATATTTCTCATAGCACTATTTGGAAATGTAATGATAATCTTTATTGTATATCATAATAAAAAGATGCGGACCACAACTAACTTCTATTTAGTAAATTTAGCGATTGCGGATGTACTTATCGTTGGATTTTGCATGTGGTCGCACTTAGTGAATAATTTAACTCAACCACAATACGTTTTAGGAGAATTTATGTGCAAGTTTAACCCTTTTGCTCAAAGTAAGTAAATTTTAAACAAATGTAGAAAATAGAAGTATATATAAATATAAAAAAAGTAAAAAAAAAAAAGCCAAAATCATTAATACTCATATTTATAATATTTATGTGGGTGGGTGCGTGAATCGAATTCAGAAATTAAGCACTAAATAAATGAACCTGATATTTTACGTAAACAAATATCAATTTTATACGATTAAAAACATTTTACATGTTACTTTTTATTAATAATTATTTATATTCTTGGTTATTTTATTTTTATTGTTGCTGCTGCAAATAAATACCTATCAAATTAATTTTATTAACTTAATAAATTAAATGAATAATAATTATTGCATCATTTTATTCACTCATATATGTCATTAATTAATTAATATTTTTTAAATCCAATTATAAAACTTTTGTTTTTCTTTTATCCAGTACTTTTTTACTCTATTTACTACTATCTACTTTTAATAGTATATAAAAACTAAATGAAGTTGAAAATGTTTATAACTATTAATTGCAAGATGATTTAGTGCTCTGGAGTTTAAGATCCATGAATCGTGACCAGATCTTTTTCTTTCAGTGTTGAAATTTTTCATGAGTCCACTCTATTATTTATTTTACTATTAATTAATGTAACAGTTATATCATAGAATAAAATGCAGTTTTGTTGTACTATCTTCTCATCTGATGACAAGTGTAAAGATAATTATCCTTTTTTTATATATTCCAAGAAAGCGCTCCTATTAGATGTCAATGTTAGTTTGGCATTGTGTACCATCTCATTAATATAATTTATTCTAAAATATTAATATGTAAAGTTTCATAACAATATTTAATGAGTTGTTTTTAAATATTCTATTGCAGGTCAAAAGCCTCTCCAGAATTTCTCAGAATAGAAATATTGAATAAGGGAAAGTATTAGCCTAATGCTACTAATTGGTGATTTTTTTTATATTTTACCTCTGACTAAAAATTTAACGACCTAAAAGTAAATGACTATATAGTTATCTTCCTATAAACATTTATAAATAATAGATTTGATAGTTTAAATATTATAATCGTTTTTTATTCACAAAACTGAGTTTGTTTATTTTTTTATTTGAGAAATATTGATATTTTCGTTTGTAAAATAATTCTTTTACAAGGATTTTTGGCAATCATTCTGATAGTAAAATATCTTTTTAACAATTTATGTATTTATCTATATATTTACATATATTTAAAACTACTTTTTTGCATATCTCTCTACCCACATACTTACTTAGCTGTTTATTTACTTATCTGTTCATTTACTTACTAAATTACTTATTAGTCAATCTATATATTCTTCTATCCATTTTCATTTATTCACTGCTCCATCCACTCAATCACATACTCATATATTTACCATCTATATACCTGCCTATCTACATATCAATCTATTTATTTATCTTCTATCTGCCACATTATCTACATATTTAACTGTCTATTAATCTATTAATTCATTAATGTTTTACCTAGGTATCCATTTATTCATTAATTAAACTATACTTATATCTACTATTTCTCTCTTATCAGTAAAGTAAGATGTTTAATATAAAGAATACATACGTTTTACTATGTAATTTATTTTTATTATCCTTATTTTTATATGATTATAATAAAGTAGATTTTATAAGTTTATATCGTAAGTCTTAATTGCATACCCTTTTATTATTATAATAATATTAGTTGTTGTTACCCAATATGTTTCTAATCAAGAATAAATGTTTTAAATTTAAAAAAAAATATTTTATTTTACCAAAATAATTTTTATTTTATTGCTTAAAGAAAGTTACGTATTTTTTTTTTTTATAAATTTGAAACCAGGTACTTATAGCATAGCGGTTAGTGACTGGTCTACAATGATTTTAGTTCGTTCTTAAATCTAAATAACATAAATACTATATCTTGGATTGAATAGGAAAGTATTCATTTATTTAACACTCTCAAAAAGGCGCGTGCTCAATTAGCTTGAAAGGCTGATATTTGAATGTAATAAATGGAACATGAAAATGTTTCTGATTGATACAGATTTCTAAATACTAAACTTATTTTTTTAGATATCGGTAATTTGTTTTTATTTACTCACCTACTTTTCTAATAATAATAGGTAAGTTTCTAGCTATTTTAAATGGAATAAAATAAATAAATTTATAAATTATTATCAATTAAAAATTATTACCATGATGAATGATATGTCTCAACATTCGGTGTATATATCGCTACCTTTTGACTAGTAAATTAACATTGATATGAGAAAGTGGGTGTTATCTAAAAGTTATAAAAATGACATTTTAATTTTTGAATTGCTGTTATTGGTAGCATATTCGAACTTAGTTGCTGCAGTATACAATATTACACTATTGTTGTTGTTATTACAATTTAATCTATAAATGTCAAACTTTTAGCACTCAATTTTTAATTCATGGCCATTTTGCATAAATATATTCATGATTATTACTAATCATTTATTTAGATAGAGATTCAAAGATGTGTGGTAAAATTTTATATATGCAATCATTTTCATGGACCAATTAAAATTCATAATGGCTCATTATAAATTCACTTGGTTATGTTTTTGGTTACCTTATGATGTAGCAGAAATTTTACTTAAATAATTGTGTGGAAAAATTATTGTTATATAAAAAAGTAGACAAACTCCTGTGAGCTGTCAAATATATATATTACTTGATTTTTCAGAAAATCTAAGAATAAAATAGTGATTTTTTTTTTTTTTAGTCTTAGATTTTATTAAGACAAAGTTTTTTGAGAAACACAGTAATTATGGTGAAATTTAAATTTATGCCAGATGTGGTGATTATTAGATTTTTTGACAAAAAAAAGTGAGTACATATATTTGACAAGTCATGGAAGTTGATTTGCTTACTTTGTGCTGCAAGTACATCTAGTGGTGCTGTGTTTATAAAATATTTAAAATTAATTGACTTCTCTTTATTATTTACAAATGTTATTATAAAATAAGATTCAGTTTTTTACCTTTATAAATTTTATTATAAGTTCAAATTAATAATTCTTCATTTGCGTCTGCTTAAGTCCGAAATTTATTTTAACTATAGCATTATCAAAAAATTAAGTTTTAGTAAACTAGTACAATAAGTGAACAAAGAAAATGGTATATACATTTTTATTTGGCATCTCACAGAAGTTGATCTGCGCTCTTGTATTACCTACACATTCAATAATGTAATTATTAAATATTTATATATATATGTACTACAATTTGTCTATAAAAATCAAACTTCCTGAACTCATATCTTAGACATTATCTACTTTAAATAAAATATAGCAAATAAATGATTGACCAAATGATGAGAGTGAAAGAGATTTTGATCTGCGCCAAACTGGAAAAACCTGGTTCAGTATGAAAGAAATCTTGGATATCATTTACTATTTTCATATGTTCTCTTTTTATGTTTAAAAAATTTGTGCTTTATTTAACTAAACTATTTGTTTCAACAAAATAAAGTTATTTTATATGTAAGCAAAGTATTCTATACTATTTTAATACAAATATTTATTATTTAATATTTAAAGGTTTTTAACATTTTTCACAGAATATTTCAAATTTGAACAAAAACAAATAGATGTGAAACAAAAAAAAAACAATGCTTAATTTTCTTATTTTACTAAAATGACACTAACTTAAATATTTCAAAAAAACATGTTTTACTTGTAAAAATATTTCATTTTTATACATAATGCTTCATTATAGTTAGGGCAACACCATAAAGTTTTTTCTGTTTTGGTAATTATAAGGTTGTGTTCTGATCTATCATGTTATTTGCTTGACAGCATTATTTCTATATAAATTGCTGGAAATATAACATTTTCATGGCCACAGCCAAGCAGATAGCTTTCTTTCTACAATAAGACACAGAAAGAGTCTGTTTATTTGGCTGCTGGCAACCACTCTGTCTTTTCTATGCTAAAAGCACAGAAAAATGTCTTCATTGACTGTCATAGTTGTGTTATGGACTTTATCATAATGCTGGGTTGTATATTTTCACTACAGTATCGTGAGATGGTGTGTTGACTGCATTATGTCTAAATAATTTAACTTTTCAGGTCCACCTTTTTTTGCTTCATGTGAACTGACCTCCTGGTACCTCTAACAGTTTTAACAGTGTCATCACTGTTCTATCAGGACTGTGTTAGCATCGGAAATTTGATTTTAGGGTGTGTCACAGTATTATTTCAAAAATCATGATGAAAGTAACATATTGTGAGAAATCATCTGAGACAGAAAAGATGGCTGCTTCAAACTCTCAAAATTGCCAATTGCCAGACATTGGAGTCTGATTTCATTATAACAGTTTGTTATAATTATTAATAACTTTATTGGGTAAATTGCAATCAAATTTATTCCTCCCCTCCCCAAAATGCAATGTCTGATTAATTATTGGCCAAAAAAGGGTAAAATATAATTTATTTTTTTATTAAAAAACTACTATAACTTTCCCAATACAGAAAAAAAAAACCAAGAAGCCCATCTCTGATTAATTACTCTCCAAATAAGTCTCCACTATATTTACTATTATTTGTTATTTAAAAAGTAATGTAATTTTATATACATCTACAAAGAGTGCAATCTAATTTCTCCCCCCCTCCCCCAAAAACATGATGTCTGATAATTACTATCCAAAACAGCCTAAAATTTAATTTAATTTTGTATTAAAAAAGTACCATAACTTTTCTGATAAGCAAAATAAAAAAAACCAAAGAAGCCCATCTCTGACTAATTACTGTCCAAATTAATTACTGTCCCAAAAAGGTCAAAGTCAGCTTTCATTGTAAAACTTGGTTTGAATTATTGTCCAAAAAAGTTTCCAATGTACTGTTATTTGATATTCAAAAGTAATGTATTTTTTTATCAATACACACACACAAAAGAAGCCAGTCTCTGATTAATTACTGTCCCAAAAATTCTGCTTACATTTTTATATTTTGTTTGAATTATTTTAATTTTATGGACATTGTAGTTCTATAGAATCTCTAGCCTGGGAATGTTATATCAATGTGTTTTTGCTTAGCATCAATGCCATCAAGTGACTGACACAATAGATCAAAACACTACCCATTATAATAATACTCCAATTACTATTTTTTTTTCATTATTTTGAACCTATCTATAACTTTAAAATATTGTGCACAGGTTTATATTATCATGAAAATCATTTTAAATTATTAGTTGAAAAAATAATCTGAAGATGTCAGTACTAAATCTTTAAGAAATTACAATACATAATTTGCATAGCAAAAAAATCAGACTTGTTCTTTTCTACATATGATCTCAATAGAACTGTCATATCCTGATTTGAGGATTGTTTAACCCAAGGAGAAATAATAGAAAAATATATTGGAAAAGAAAATTGTGATATTTAGTACTTTATTTATTATATATAGAATATTCTCAAAGCTTGTTAAAGCTTGCTTTGTGAGCTCTATATATAACATTTGTAAATACAAGCTTTATTAAAATTAAGTCATGTGACATCTGACTTCAGTACTTTATTTATATATTAAAGATTATTTAGACAGTATTTTGATGTACAATACTTATTTTAAACCCCAAACTACATGAATACAATTATATTTTATTTTAAAATATTTATTTTTCATAAGACAAGACATAAAAAATTTGTTATAGCAATGTGGAAGCAGTTTATATTGGGTAATATAAATGGCTTTTGTCATGTAAAAAGTTTTTTCTAATTTTAATAATAATAAATTTCACTTTATCTCTATTATTGCATTGCCAAATCCATATAATATTAATATCAATTATGGTTTTTTTTTTCTTTTGCAATGCATAATGTAATTACAACTTACTATTGATAGTTTTGATTGTCCCAGAAATCTTATAAGATTATATATATATATATATATATATATATAATCTTATAAGATTTCTGGGACATATATATATATATATATATATATATATATATATATATAATCAAAATTATCACAAATTCACAACTCAATCATACTATCCAAGAAAATAAACTCTAAAATACTACTAATAATTTTACTCCTATAAACAGACTTCTCAAGTATAAAGAACTACAAAATAACAACTTATTTAAAATAAACATTACCCACAATTTCACTTACTTCCAAAACACCCATAATATTAAAGGAATTTTTAAATAAGTTAACTGCTTCAGAATAGTTTGAAATTAAATGAAATAATAAAGATACTTTAAAGTAGGGTTACAAAGAAATATCTTAGTTCTGCCTTATATATCCATAAAAAAGATATAGGTCACACTATTAATTTTGATGAAGCTAAGGTTGCCTTTTTTGAAAGAAATAAAATAAAAAGAATTAAAGAATCTTTATTATTAAAATATATAATTTTGAAGCAATTAACTTATTTAAGAGTTCTTTTAATTTTAAGTGTATATGGAAAGTAAATGGAATTGTGGTAATGTTTAGTTTAAATCTGTTGTTATTTTGTAGTTCTTTACACTTGATAAGTCTGCTTTTAGCAGTGAAACCATTGGTTGTGTTTTAGAGTTTATTTTTGGATAGTCTGTTTGAGTGTGAATTTAGTCTAATTTTAATTATTTATTGAACTAATTTAGCTTTATGATTTTAATATATATATATAATGCAAAATTATGTATTCATGTATATTTGTATTCATGTATTTCTGTTGTGTTTTTTATACTTCTGAATAAGATTGCTGGGCAATCAAAACCATCAATAGTGGGTTATAATTATATGAACCATTGCAAAAGTAATAGATAAGGTAAATCATATAAATAATCCGTTTTAGCTTTAATTTCAACTTATATTTTTCTTTAATGATAACTAACCCTAAATTTATTTTCAATTTATAAATGGAGTTCAAACATCTAATATTTCATTTTAATAACTTTTTGAATAGATAAAATTGTGTCCAATAAAGCCAAGCATCATTATTGTGGCTACAAACTTTATTTAATATTTTATTTTCCTGTTTTACAAAGTTCAAATATTAACATTTAGAATGTCTCTCATTTGAAAGCTTAAATTTGTAATAAATAATGCAAAGATTATCAATAAATGATATAGAAAAAGATTTATTTTAAAATATAAAATATTCAAATATGTCAGAAGTTTTTTCTAAAGCTTTTTAAAAAAAGGTGAAGTTGAAGTCTGAGTAAGTTATATTGAGTTTCAAATAAACAAAAGAATATTTTATAAACTAAAACAATAACTGTGTAAAAATACTTAATAACATAAATGATCAATGCATGCCTTAAATTTATAAGTTGGCAGTCATGCTTAAGGATTTACTATCTTTTATTTTTATTTTTTATATACATACAAAAATAAAAGCTAAAATATAGAACCACTCATGTTTATCTTTGCTGAATGTATTATATAGAAGACTTAAAATGTTTGTATAATTTTAGTAGCCTTCAATTGGAATAAAGATTACGGCAAATTTAATTATTTTCTACAATAAGTATTATTTAAAATGTTTTTAAAACTAGTAGAAATAGTGAGTGTTTTTAAACTTTAAAGATATTGTTACATTGAGAAATTTAAAAAAAAATATGTTTGAACTATGACTAATGTGAATGTTTTTTTTTTCTTTCTCACTACTTAAGTTTTATGATCCCTAAAAAAAATAAGAGTAATTATAAAAACAAATTTTATTGAATATTTATTAATAAAAAAATCTTATTAAAGAGCATATACTAGAAAGAAAAATATAAGCTTTTAAAATAAGCAAAACTATACTTCCGTATTGTTAAACAAAATATAAAATATTCTTATTGTTTTGTGCAATGAGTAATTAAAATTAAAACTGCGTTTATCCTTTGTTTATATATGTTATCTAGGAACAAAAAATAGAATTGTTATCATTTAAAATAAAGTATTAAACAAAATAAACTATACCAAATTAGAAAATACCATAAAGCACCATAAGACCAGAATAAAATCACTGTAAACAAAATAGATCAGGTAGAAAAACAGTTCAGCGTTGGATGGGAACTTATAAGAGAAGAAAGCAGAAATATTCATTGAAAAATTATAGAAACACCATCAAATTTAATTTCATAATGAAATTTTATGGGAAATGTTTTACAGAGTTAGAATCACTATGTAGCAATGCAATATACTCTTTGAAAAAGTTAATCTCTAATTGTATCTTTTTTCCTTGAAACATAATGTTATTATGAAAGTTAAAGATATAGTATTGTCCAATTTTAGAAATTATTCAGGCTAGGTAACGCATGTGTAAATATAATTGTAAATAAGATATAAAAATAGATAAAAGAATATCTGGTAATAAAATTTAATGTGAAATAAAATTAATGAATGAAAGTCTAATATAAGGTAAATAAATAAAATAAGAAAAAATGAAATTTAAATATCTACATCACATAAAAATTAAAAGATGAAAGTTAATTTTTTAACTATAATTTTATCATGAAAATCTTTAGAGCTGTACTGCTTAATATGCCATTAATTGCATCTTCTTATGATTGGTTTATGGTATTTTGTACTAATTCTAAAATTATATAGATAGAGACTATTAACATAAAAACCTGGATTCAAATTTAATTTTCTATTCAGAAATATTGTGGATATACACAAAGTCATTTAAATAAAACAAATCTACAATTATATAAGTAAATCTGTTTAAAAATGAAATGCAGTTAACTTATTAGTCCAGATTTTGTAAAAAAAATTGATTACTAACAAACTTTACATTTGCAAGTGGTAGAAATTTGAATTCCTGCACAATAATAAAACTTGTACCAATTTTATTGTTGATTGTAAAAAATACTTAAATATTTATTTAATTTTTCTATATTACTTTTAAAACTTAATCATACAAATACATTTAAATATTTTAATTTACTTACATTTAAATTGAATTTTTGTATTGTTAAGCTATGAAAAATTCATAATAAAAGTTGAAGATTCTTTCAACACTTTATCAAAAATTAAACGAATGCTTTATGATTGTTTTTATGCTTACATTTTTAAAATAAACATTTAACATTAGAGTTATGAACTTTCTAAAGAGAAACTGTATTTTGATGTTATATTTCTATATTGAAATAGAATTACTTAACTTTATGGTGATATTAAAACTGTAACCATATTTTTTTGCTTGTTTTTCTACTTGAAAATAAACTTTTAGTATAGAATAGGCAATGTTGATTTCAGTTGTACACACAGAATTGTGAATAATAACATATAGATATATTTTTTGCATTATTAAGTAAGAAAAAATTTATAATAAAAATATAAGATTCATATTTATGATCAAAAATTAATATAATGAAAAATTTTATTTCATTTTTTTTTTTTTTTCAGTTTTCATTTCAAAGATAAATGTTTAACATAAAATTTCAAACTTTTTGTTTTATGTTATGCATGAAAATGAGAATAAATAATAATTAACTGTTATGTTTTTTTACAATTCAATTAATAAAGATAAACTGTGTTCTGAAGACATATTTTTACATCAAAATATAGTAATGTAACTTTGCACTGACATTAAAATCAGTCACTATTGTTTTTTTCTCATCAAAATGAACGTTTGGTATAGCATTAGCAAGTTTTGATTGAGATATTATACAAAATTGTGAATACTTTGATCTAGTGATAAAAAATTCATTGTAAATATTGAATAAAAATGTGGCAAGGGTTGATTTTGGCTGTCACAAAATTGCATTAACTATATATCCATATTGTTTAAGAATACATTAAAATTCTTCAAACAAATGTATAATGCAGATAATACTGATTGACCATATTAGATTACTTCAAAGTGATATATGCATTGTACTTGGAAACTATCATTCATGTTTTTTTTTCTTTTTAAAATAAGCTTTTAGCATAAAATTATCACTATTTTAGTTTTAAATGTCATAAAATATTGTGAATAACTAAATATTCATATATTTCATTTATACATTAAAGTTCTTCATAAAAAGTGTATTATATATTTATGATATTGATTTCCTATATTAGATTACATAAAAGTGACTTATGCATTGTGATTGGAAACTTCAATTATAAATATATTTTTCAAGCATTTTTTTTTTAAAAAGTAAACTACTAATATATGGTACAGTAATATTTTCATTAGGTTATTATATGAAATTGATTAAAATTATATATTCATACATTTAAAAAAATAAACCTTACTACATTATTACATTAAATAGTTAAGACAACCATACCTGGACATGATAAGGTTTTTTTTTTAAAAATTACTATTTAGTCAAGAATTGCAAATGTTATATATATATATTATATATATATATATATATATATATATATATATATATATATATATATATATATATATATATATATATATATATATATATATATATATATATATATATATATTGTGCCCTTATCTATAGGTCATAATAAGGTAGAATGGTCAACTGCTAAAAAAAAAAATTTAAATTTTAAAATACGTTTGTGTAATATATTGATAATTGTATGATCGATTAGATTTTATAGTACAATTTAAGGCTGAAAAATACCTGGTATATAAAAGTGTAATGGATTATTTTAAAAAAAAGTTAAATAAAGCTTAATTATATCCTTGCTTATGGTTGTAAAAGCTGGCCATATAAAATAATACAGCTATAAATAGTTAAAAGTATATTAACAATCCAATTGTAATGTTTTAAAACTAATAAATTAAATAAACGCTATATGTAATATTATAATTATAATTAATATTCAAATTTAATCTAATATATTTTAAAATAAACTTTGGGATGGTGAGAATTATATTTAGTTCTACATTTTTTAAATTATTTTCCAAATTTTTATAAAATATATCAGTTTTGGTAATTTAGACCGAGACGTAAATTAAAAAAAAAATCAAATCATCTGATAAAGTTAGTAATCATGTGATTGTATATTATATACCTTCACACACACGCTTGTTAGAATATAATAATAAAGTTTGTGAATTATAAAACTAAATGTAATTGCTATCTATCGTTAAAGTAAAAGTTGAAATATTAAATGTTATTTTAATAATTGTTTTAAAGTTTAAATGATTTTGATAAAACTGTAATTGAGTTTAAAAATACTATTCTAAGTAATATTTTAAAACATGACGTCATAAATTCTTTATTTTAAAAAGTTTAATCTATTATAAAACTAAAAATGTGTAAATTTGTTCGCGCTAAAAAAGTCATTAACCAATCAACGGAGGTATTTTAGCAGACGAAATATAGGAATTAGATGGAGCGGGAGAAGGAATGTGTAAGTAAAGGAAGGAGGAACATATTTTTTAGCTGTATAAGATCGTAAGCTAGAAAAGTGTTATAATTTAAAAAAATTTTGTATTTATTTTAAAAGTTTTGTTTTAAAATATAATATTTTGAACTGCCTTTAAATGGAAGGCTAATTTAAAAGATTTCTTGCCAGGATTTTTATTCAAGTTTAGCCAAAACCTTGCAGTAAAATGGAAATACTACAGAAAAAAGTACCTAAAAGTATTGATAAAGTAAAAATAATTGTAAAGTGCCTTGAATACAGTTTATTTGTGATCAACCAGAAAATCATTAGAACTCAGATAAATATAATTTGGACATTATACAGAAAACTTAAAAGAAAAGTTATTTGCCATCAGGAAAAATTATGACGCACAATTTTAAAGGCTACTCCGAAGTTTTTTTTTTATTCTTCTCTATGGAAAAATTAAGATGCGTATATCATAAAGAAAAAATTATGTAAAAGTTATAATGGAGAAAGAATGTTTATCTTTTTAAAGGAAACATTACAAAGTATATAGTACCAGAATTTTAAAAGAAGGAAAAAATTTACAGAATAATAATATGAAAGAACTATTGTGTTTTTATGAAAAAGGAACAGAAAAACTTTCTCTAAGAAGAATTAAAAATATTATAAAGTGTTCATTAGAGAAATGATTAATAAAGATAAAGATTTGAAATATAAATCTAATTTACTTAATGAAATGAATCCATGGAAACAGAAAAGTTTTATTGAATATTTAAATCAAAGTACTGAGAAGATGCATCATAAAAGTCGCGCGGGAGAAAATATTAGCAAGAAATATTAGAAGAGAATATTTAGAAGTTTTCTTTACGGGATTAACTAATATCATAATTAATAATTGTATTAAATATTATAAAAACCAAGGATTATCATTCATGAATATTTATTGAATGAAGTAATATTTGTTTTACCTAAAAATTGAACAAGCAGGGAGAGGAACATTAGGTGAATGGAAAAGAAATGATAAACAATTTTTTTTTGGCTTAAGTATGAACGGTTTTCAGGAAAATTTGGTGAAGGAGTACAGTAAATATAGTTTGAATATTTTTTACTAATTTATTTTAAAATATAAAATGTTATGTGAGATTAGGGAAAACATAAAACATAAATTTAGTAATATTAAAATTTAAATATAATAGCTTGATAAAATTATAGAAATAGTGTTTAAAATAAAGTGTATGGATGTGAATCTTATATCTACAAGGATCAAAGGATGGTGAAGCCTACGGAACGCGATCGAGGAGATAATGGTCGTTTGGTAATTTTAATAGTTATTTATAATGCATAATGTATTTTTTTTAGATCATTTATTGACCTAAGAATGAAGTGTGAAAGTCTTAATTATATGTACACATTTTATGCAACATTTTAACATATAATGAGATAGGAGTAATTCGAATATGCATGCAACAATTTATTTAAAGTATATTAATAATATAATTTAACAGAACAATTGTGTGATTCTTTTGAACTTTCATGTGATAAAGTATTCAGATATTTAAATAGTTTGTATATGATTAAATATACAGAGGAAAGTAGTAAAAAGATTTTCTTATAGAACAGTGGAATAGTTTTAAAATATCAATGAATTTTATTATTGTTAGTAATGCAGATATGTATTTGTCGATGTACAGTATAGAAAAAATCTTGAGAAATAAGATCGGATAGTGACTTGGACGTACTAGTGGAGAGGAAACCAAGATGATGTGTTTTTTTTTTAAGAAATAGGAAAATATAAGGGATTTGGATCATATTTAGTTTTGTGTGATTTAGTATAGTTAACAAAGTCCTATGACTGAACACATATGGTTTGGACAGTGTTTTGCATATCTTTAAACTTTTGATGTTAGAATAAAGCTGAAGAAATAGCTTTAGCATCGTTCCTATGATAGAGGTTGGTAGACAGGTAAAGGTCACTCCTCTATAGTGTCTTTTAATTCACTGTGCCATGATTGTCAAGGTATATGACGAGTAATATTCTAGTTGTATTTTGATCCTATGCATCTATCTTCGCTATCCTTATTTCATGAATCTGCATCGGTCAGAAAGATATTTTCAAAGAAATAATGAATAAAATAGAACTGAAGATATGTTATCGTTTATATAAGAATAGTTTATTTGCTTGAATGTATAGAATTGTGTAACTTTAAAATTGAAAGTCCAAAATATCATAAAGAGAGAAAGAATCATATAATACATTGTAAAATTAATTCAGAAATGAATATAAGATTTTGAAAAGAAATCTAAACCAAGTATTTAAAAGTGATAATAAAATTTGAATTTTTTTTTTTTAAATATTAATGTTGGAGGGAATGAGTATTGCATATTTATCAAGAGAAAATTCAATAAGGTATAATAAACATATACTTGTGCATGGTATATTAATAGTTATAATTATATCATCCGAAGTAAGGCTTGAATGAGAATATTAGGATTAATAAACATCGGATAATGAATAATAAAACCTAATACCGAATGTAGAATAGTGTTTTGACTTTGTAAGATTCCATACAACCAATATGAAACTAAAATTTTATTATTTTGTAGAATTTTATTACGAATGTAAATTTTGTAAAAAATGTAATTTTAATAATATTAGGGATGAAAAGTGTTTGTGATAATCATATAAGAAATGCATTTTGTAATAAGCTAACCATAATAATAAATCAAGTAATAATGCTGTATTTTCTTAAGTGTTAAAAAAATAAGATTTAACTAGGAAAAGTAAATAATATTTTGATTTCATTTTATAAACTAATAAACTAAATTGAAATATGAAAGTAAGGGATATCCAATGTATATAGTGTAAAAATATTGTTAATTTATTTATGTTGTTAATAAACTTTGTTTTAAATTTGTTTTAAAGTTTTTGTGTCTCCACATGGATGCATGAAATCACGATACATTTATAATTGAAACAGACATATAAATTTTGCACAAAAGGTAAACATAAAAGTGTTATAAGAATTTTGAGAATTTATTGGTATGTTAAAATTAAAAGATCATAATTTTATATTATTTATTGGTCATAAGTCGGTTGCCACAATATTACATTAAATTATATGCTAATGTTGCCACACATATTCTGTTGTCAGATTATTAAAATACTACCACGTACATATTTATTTATTTCATTTAGGAAGAAATAAGATTATATTATATTATTATTGTTATTATTATTTTTTATTATTATTAGTTGCTGTGTAGTAGATTATGACATAAAATTCCTTTTCATATTTTACTACCGTAATTTTAAATCAGTTAGAATACAATTTATGAACCTGAGATTTTATTTTATTTTACTTCATTTTATTTAATTGAGCTAGATTCTTGTTATAAAGAAGATTGAGATATGATTATTATTTTAATCGTAGTGAATAGAGCTCAGAAAGTCGTAAGAATACTATGAGTTAGTTATTTGGTATAGTAAAAAGGGGGAATAGTGTTCTTATGCCATTGAGGTAGTATCGTGTGGATAATGGCTCAATGTAATCTATGTCGTTCCCTGTATTGTCACTCCATGTCTCATGAAAATAGTAAATATTTGTTTAATTCATTTTAAAATTGAACCGTATTTGTATTTTAAAATTAGAGCTAGTAATCATTTTAATTAATGCTGAATATTTCATTTATTTATTTTTTAACTGAGCTAGAACCCCTAATATTCGTAATAAACAGTATATTTTGGGGGTGAGAATGTGCGGAAGGTTAGATATATATATATATATATATATATATATATATATATATATATATATATATATATATATATATATATATATATATATATATTACAGGTTAAAGCTAAATTAAACTTCCTAAGATAATAATGGTCTGGATACTATATTCAAGTCACATTTTCGAAATAGTGTATTGGTGTTAGAAGTTACTACCAAATGTTTTACTGTTGCTTTGAAAATGAAATTTTAGTTTAGGATTACAAATCTTTTAATTTATATTTTATACAATATTAAAATTTAATATGTATTACATGTATTCGCATTGCATAGAAATAAACACATTTTAGTCTATTTTTTTTAATTGTTCTAGTATTATATACTCTCTCTGTAAATATTTTTGTGCTGCAAAATTTGATAACATAAAAGCATTCAGAAAATAGATAGGATCGAATTCAAATTCATATAGTTTGGATTCTGATATCCTGCCTGCATATGCAATAAAAAATGACAGAATAAAAAGTGAATAATATTATATGTTATTTATTTATTTTTCTGACAATATTCACTATCACTTTAACTAATTAGCCATACCATGATGATGATGATGATGATGATGATGATTATTATTATTATTATTATTATTATTATTATTATTATTATTATTATTATTATTATTATTATTATTATTATTATTATTATTATTATTATTATTACATTTGGTGATATGAAATAGTTTTATTTATTTTTAAAATGATTTACATTTTATTAATTTTTAGCAATGTATATTATAATTAAAAATTAAATTATAGGTTTTCCCCCTCCAAAATACGACAATTCCAATTTGAAACCTCTTTTTTTATTATTGAGTTATTGTTTTACAGCTCTTTATTAGTAATTATGCTATAATTTTATTAAAAATATAATGTATTTAAATTAAATTCAATAAAACCTAGATTAAATTATATTTTTAACACAGTTTATTTTTTAATGATTTTGAGTAACTTACACCTGATATTGTCTCTTATAAGAATAAAATATTATTTTTTATAGATCCATATACCTAGTTAAATAAGATATGTAATCCTCTCATCATCATTTAATGTCCACCTCTCCCATTACACTAGATATATTCAGGTATAGAATTTAATTCTTTAAATAAATTGTACCATTGAGTTAACATAAATATTTTTAAAACATCAATTCTACTAATTAAATAATAATATAAACCTCATAGATAATTTTTTTTTCTATTTTCCAACTTTATATATAAATGAAAACAATATATTCCATAAGAATGTATATCATTAGTGTATAAATTACACATATATATGGAAAAGAAATATTGTTTAATAGTTTAAAAATATGAAACTTATGCATTCTTTATTTAAATGCACAATGCCTGTTCACACTATTTACATAAGCTCTCCAAGTGCTCTATAAATTAATTATTACTCTTTATATAAATAAATATTAATTTTATAAAACCATAATTAAAAAAAAGTTAATGTATTTATAATTGTATAAAATATTTTTCTTGAAATCAATTCTATTGTATTAAAAATATTAATCTGTAAAAAATTGATATTATTATTTTATTAAATATTCTGAATTGTGAAGTTTAAAGTAATTTATTGTTCTGTTAGTGTTTTGCTGAGAATAACTTTTTGATATTTACAGATCATGTGGACAGATTGTATCATGATTCTGGAAAAAAAAAAAGTACTAAATTTTAAGCTCATAAAAACGAATTTCTAAATGCATAGTTTATTATCCCAGGAAATAGATATGAATTCAAATGGATAATCTGTCTTTTGATCTCTTCATCCAATATGAATAGGAATATGTTTTAAGCCATTAATTGCTGGAAAAGTTATCTTCTATTCAACTTCATACAGGTCTGTATTTAATATGGAATACCATAATAAAAAGATCATCTGCTAGAATCTTTAATAAATTGCAGAAAGAAAATGCGATTTTACTGGTAAATAAATCATAGTAAATAAAAGCTATTTATAAATTTTTATTTATTTATTTATTTTTTTAAATAAACTGTTTCTGACTTAAAATTTTTGTACCAATATTAATTATTCACAACATAACTTATTAGTTCTTAAACATTATCTAAATGAATATATCTGTTGATAAAATGTTTTCAAATTAACATATTAAAATGTTCTTTGAATTGTTTAAAAATAATAATCCTTCTTATTTAGGGAAAGTATATAGATTTCAGATTTTAGTACATGTAAAATGTATAATCTTCAGTATCTAAATATAATTATTAAGTTTATAATGATGTTTAATTGCTAATGTATATATATATATATATATATATATACACATATATATATATATATATATATATATATATATATATATATATATATGAGTAGCTCATGCTGCATGTATTGACAGTTTAACTATTGGGTGATTGAATGTATTTAACTTGATATATTGTTGATACCAGGTGTAAATTTTCTATAGCTTCATTTATATAATGATTTAGTTTTAATAAATACTTTTATGAGAAAATGGGTGATGTTACTATATATGAATATGTATGGCTATGATAATGAATTAATATTGATATAATTAAAATATTTTATATATAAGATCTTAAATATAGCTGCTCGTATAATGCTGTTACCATAAATCTTATTTTAGTATTGTGTTTATTTTTATTACAGCCATTGCTTTTTCTTATGAGCTGTCAGTGTATAGGTTGCTGGATTACTAATTATTTATATCAGTTTAGGCTAGTTTGTAAAATGGTAACTTGTCAATTATATATGCAATGAATTTGAAAGTTAATGGTTGTTACAACAACATTATTATTAAACAAGGCAAAACTCTCCATACAGTAGTGCCACCCTGTGCCAACCAGAGTAATAAATGGATGCCAGAAGGCTTGTGCATAATGACCGGATGAGTAGGCATTAGATAGGGATTTTATGCACAATCCTTCTGGCATCCATTGATTACTCTGGTTGGCACAGGGTGGCACTACTGCATGGAGACTTTTGCCTTGTTAATAAACAATTATGTGCTAGTATAAGAGATGGTGATCATGTGATGCTTAATAGTTTAACAGTATTATTACTTTTTAAATAAATTATTTTCTTTGTTAAATGTAGACTTTGTTTATTTCATTATTAATAATTAGTTGATTAATAATTTAAATAAAATTATAAATACTTTTATATTCTCAATATGCTATAGGTGTTATATATAATATTATAAAAGGGTTTCTGATCTTCACGACAGGACTATTTAAAAGAAAAAAATAACTTTGTATGACTAGTGAGTTTGTGTATATGTGAGATTTTGCTAATAAACTTATTTTTTGTTTAGGATTTGCTTTTTTTAGTTATGAATTTTAGATAACAGTTTGGTATAAAAAATAGATCTAGATTTATTATTTAATGGTGCATTCTGGTGAAATTACATATCAAACTGATTTATCTACTACAATATATACTAAAAAAAAACTATTTACAATAATTACAAATTTATTTAAACGCACATTGATTACATAAGTAATATTCATTAAGGCTGTAGCCTCAAGCACATGCGTATAAAAATGCGATAATAGGGACCTCTACAAGTCTTAAACCACAAGCTAGGACCTCTACAGGTCTTAAACCACAAGCTTGCTCTTAATAAGCTTGTGGTTTAAGACCTGTAGAGGTCCCTACTATCGCATTTTTATAAGCATGTGCTTGAGGCTACAACCTTAATGAATATTATTTACAATATTTTTTTTTTTTAAATTCACAATGAATAATATCACTTTATATTTTTAATTAAGGTGAAGATCGCTATAAAAATTATTTTAATAGTCACTTTTGTGATCAATATATATATATAATATAAAAACGTCAAAATAGACGTGGAATTCCTCATTTATACTATCTATTTATATAGACACTACTTGAATCTGTTGTTTTATTGGGTTTAATCTAGCTTAATTAGTTTAATATTTAATTAATGAGCTACGTTCAGTATTCATTTAGTTTCGAGTAGAATGATAAGTTTAGCTTTACTTTTGTGGCATATTGATGGATAAGATTTCGCAATTTATTCTGATTATATTCATTTATTATTTTTTGATAAATTATGTATGTATTAATGTGTGTAAATTATGTAAGCACTAAACTTTAAAATCTAAACAAAAACTGTGTATTAATGTTTATCTAAATAAAACTTTTAGATAAAGTTGCTAATTGTTTTTATGTTTTAAAAGTTATTAATTTCGTAAACATTTTTATGCTTCCACATATCGACTTTCAAGAAATTGCAATGTAAACAAGTATTTTCTTATAACTTGAAATTTCTGAGAAAATTTAAAGTCTATGAATTTCAAATCATTTTCGATTCAATTATTTCGATTCAGTCATACAACCGCATTTGTGTGTGCGTGTATTTATTAATTAATTTTTGTTGTACTTTAATTAGCATTGTTCGTTGTTGTTTTTTCGCTTTAAATTATTTCAAAATTTTAATTAAGTATTAAAAATTAGGCATAGAGAATCTTTCATCAATTCACGATTCAAGGAAACGCTTTTACAATCTTTGAATTTTTTCTACTATTACGTACTAGTGCGAACTCTTGCGGTCAGTAACTCCTGCTAAACAAACCAGTTTACCTAAGCAGCTGTTATAAAAATGTGTTTCTTAATTTTATTAAAAATCATTATAAATTTGTTTAAAAGTATTCATTTTAATGACTTTCATAAATATGTATAGGTTTATACTGATAATTTGAAATAGATTAGCGTAATATTATATGTAACATCGACGCCAGAAGATACTTCAAAGAAATGGACGTAATTGGACGTAATTCTAATCAAATGCATAATCAAAGTGTGATATAGCAATTTTTATTTTATAATGATTGTTATAAACAATATTTTCTTCGAAAAAGTTTGCATTTTTGTTCTTCATGTGTAAAATACTTGTAAGTTTAAAATAAAATATTAATCACAAGTATATATGTGTGTGTATTTATATATAAACAAAATATAATTAACTTTAGCAAGAAAATTATAATATAAAGA
This sequence comes from Epiperipatus broadwayi, assembly GCA_028023455.1. Classification (NCBI taxonomy): domain Eukaryota; kingdom Metazoa; phylum Onychophora; class Udeonychophora; order Euonychophora; family Peripatidae; genus Epiperipatus; species Epiperipatus broadwayi. Next base: position 42,686 of record JAQFVV010000991.1, on the reverse strand, counting down.
ATGGTCAATAAAAACGATTTAAAAAAAAAACTCAAATTCATTACAAGTCTATTTCTTCACTGATTTTCTCGTCTTTGTGCGAAATCGATTCTATAAGTAAATTAAATTATTTATTAAATTAGTCTTTCGAAATAGACAAACAAAGTACAATAAACTTTTTCAGTATAAGCTAATAACCAATCCAAGTTCTAAAACTTCCCGATCTCACAATAGAAAGCTTACTGGATTATATATGTTTCAATATTTATTTAACAGTATACTATTTGACTGCCAGTTCATAGTTCTATTTTTTGGTAATGAATTAACTTCTTTAATTTTAATCTTTTCATTAAAGTGCTTAGAATAAGCAACCGTAATCATTCGAAGTTTAAAACCATGACTATTGTATGTGTTTGTATAAACACTGTGTAATTAGCTATATATTACGGACACGCAATTACTTTTAATGTACCAATTTATATATAAATAATAGTTACAAATTGCTTTTGGCATTTACAGTTAAATATAAAAAAATCAAAATCTTATTTAAGCCACAAAATATTAACATTTTAACATTCTATGATTTGTGTATATTTCCACAAAAACCTTGCTTATTTAATAAATTATCTAAATATATCTATAAATGAAATCATTTTCCGCATATAAAAAAAAAAAAAAAACACACATTGTTTTTGTTTTAATAATCGCTGTTCTTTTGCATGTGGAAATAATTTGAAAAAAAGTAAAATTAATAAGATGTATTATGTATATACGATAGATAATTTATTAAATAAGTAATGATCAGATATTTTACGGTAATATCTTCACACTAAACTCTAATATATTTATTTCTATACTTAGCGCTTTCGAAGGAACGATGCCTTCATTTTCAAAGCTGTAGATAGATCTAATGTCGATGTTCGAAAGCGCTAAATATAGAAAGAAATATATTAGAGTTTAGTGTGGAGATATTACCGTAAAATATCTGATCATTACATATATAAACCACACATTTAATTATATAATAGTTAAATAAGTAATATAATTGTATAAATACATACAAATTATAAAAAGCTGGACATTTTTATTTGAATGTTAATATTTTGTGAGATTTTGATTTTTAAATTTTAACTGTAAATATTATTGGTAGTAGCAATTATGTCATTAATATAATTATTATTTACATGTTGGTATACTGAAAATTGTAGAGTTAATTCCAGTGTTTTGTTTTATTATATATTATTTTATCTCATATATATATAATTATTTGATTTATTTTTTTCATTCAAATAGAATATCTGCCATAAATTAATTATTATAATGATAAAACAATAAAGTAATAACAGTGATAGTAAATGCTATTAACAATTTGTTATAAAATGCAGAAGTACTTTCAGTTATTTGCATAACGATTTTCAACTGGAAATCTTTTAAATTTACAATAACTGAAAGTATTTTGATGTTTATGAATATTATTAATAATATTTATTGTTTTGTTATATATATATATATTAAAACGAAGATTTGCATGGGTTAAATATATAAAATACATATTTTGCAGGTTCATCCATGTTAAAAAACTTTTAATATTAATATACTGACCTTTCGACTTGGTCACACAAGCCATCCACAGAGTTATAAAAGGTAGAAAGACGGTTGTAGAGGCGCTACAATCACTGATTTGAATAAAATGTTAAAATTCCACCAATAGCAAAAATGTTAAATTTTGGAATGTTTTTTAAAAAAATCTTTCCAAATAGGAGGAAGTTTGCATGTATCATCTCACTTATTGATACAATCTGGCCTTTTAAGTATCTCAATGGCTTCTCTAATTTTGCATTGGTAGAGATTATCACATCTGGATATGATCCTGTTACTAGAAAAGTCAATTTTATGACCTGAATCTATAGTATGGAGTGAGAGTGCTGCTGATGATGAGTGTTGTTTAACTGCATTAGCATGCTCATCTCTCCTAACACTGATGCGATGATTACTCATACCTATGTAAGGAGCTTTACAATTTTTACATGAGATTTGATAGACACCATGAGATTCAAGAGGGATTGAATCCTTAGGCTTGGTTATTATATTGCTGAGCTTTTGATGAGCAGAAAATGCTGTATCTATATTATAGCATTTTAATATACATCTGATATTGTCTGTAGTTCCTTTTCCATATGGAACACAAATCCTAATAGCTGATTTATCATCTTTTTGTTTCCTATTTTGTCTATTTTGGGCTTGAAATAAGGCTTTTTTTATATTTGTATTAAAAGTTTTTAACACGGATGAACCCGCAATATATATATATATATATATATATATATATATATATATATAAAGAGAGGGGTGATTTATATAATAATAAAAATAAAAATAATAAATATCCACATTTAGGAACTTTCTTTTTAAGATATACTATTATTAAATAATATATGTACATATAAGAATAATGCATAACACTAGCTGAAATCTATATAAAATATTTTAAATGCTTCATAGCTATGTTGTTTCAGCCACACTCCTTTAAATAAAAGAAAAGCTAGAATTTTGCAGCCCATTTAAAAGAAATCTCTTCTGAATGTGCTGCAAAATTCAAGTTTTTTTTCTTATTTAAAGGGTAATGTGACTGAAAGGATATAGTCATGGGATGTTTAATATATATATTCTCCTGAACTTAATATAATCAATTTAATAGACAATTACATATTTAAATTAAAAATTTATTTCCATCAATATGACTTTCATTCAAAATTGAACCTTGTCAAGATGTTGCAATAATTCAAAAAAATGTCATGTGATGTGATGTGATGCACTGTGACTTCTTCTTAAGTCAGTCAGGAATATTTCAGAAACTATGCCCGGAGACACCTGTTAGCCACTTTACCTTCCCTTTCCATTCCCCATCCTAAGTTTTCCCATAATCTGCTCCATCTCATTTCCACAGCATAATCTTTGTCAACTCTATGGTCTTTATATCTAAATCCTCCTTAACTTTTCCCAAACCCACCATAAAAACCAATAAGCTACTTTCTGTATAATCACTTTGTTTATATTTATTCTTTCATAACTTCATTATTTGTACCTTTCTGCTTTCAAGCATTTACATTCAATTGACAGTGTGATTTACGTATCATATAGAACACCATCTATTGGCCAATCCCAACCCTAAATAATGTTTTCATACTTTCCAATTTTTATTTAACACCTATTTTCCTCCCAACTTTATTGAATCTTGTACTAAATTCATACATTTCTCTTTATTTTTTTGTATATACATTGTCTCAACACTTACCTTTCGCTATAATTTTTACAATATTTGATCACCTCAATACTTTCTTCACATTTCATAACATACCCTGCTTCTAGAAATAAACGCCAAAATAGTCAACTTAATATCTCTCCTATTTATTGCTCTGTTGTGTTTCTTACTTTTTTCTATTTTACTTTTCACTGACTGACCTATATATACCAGCATATATTTTTTGCATATTATTTTATAAACTATTCCTATATTATCACTCCTATCATTTTTCATTTTTGCATTACTCACTAACTTTTTTAATGATTTATTATTTTTTCATCCTATACCTATATTCTTTTATTTTTTCTTTGCTATCATTCAGAATTCTATATACCTCCTTTAAATATGAAAGAAAAATCCATGTCTTATTTTATTTCATTTTTACTGCTAACTTTCTTATGTCCTCTTCTATCCCTCAATATATTTCTTCCAACCCTACTCATATCCATATTCAATGTATTCTTTCTGGATCAGCAACTTTTGATCCTTAGCCTCCTTTTCATTCAATGTAAGCCTATCATTTTTCTCTTCTATTTCTTTTAGTACCCCATTTTCTGATACCAAAGTTGATAAAATCTTGGATGTATCATTCCTCATACATTTTTATTTTTTATGCAATGTTTTATTTTAATCTCTTCATTCTCAACCATTTTCACTAATAAATCTAAATATACCACTCCTTCTTCATTATATTCTATTGTGAATTTAATATGAAACATATTTTTATTTAGTTCATTAAATGCTTTCATTATGATTCTTCTATTTCCTACTACAATTACATTATCTACATATCTATAGTATTTTAAAATTTCCCCATTATAAATATACTTATTGATTACTCTCTGCTCAATCCAAGCTGCCATATTTGATGCCTTATTCCCACTTATCGAACATCCCATTATCCATCCTTTCTTTATAGTCTAATAATCATTATTATATTTTACATACAATGTTTCACTAATTATTATTAATACTACTTCTATTATTTTTATCCATCCTTTGAAATTCCCCCCCTCATTTTTGATCTTTCTTACCACAATTTCAATACTTTCATTCCTAGACACACTTTGATACATTTTTTTTATCAAAATAAACTTTATTAAATCAGAAAAAATAAACAAATAAATACATAATATTGTATGATAAAAACAATAAGCAAATTAAAGTTCAATAGCAGAATCTGCCAAGTGTTAACAAGTAAATAAAAAAATATAAAAATAGAATCAAAATACAATTATATATATATATATATATGTCTTTTCTAAAAAAAAAAAAAGGTAATTTATAATATACAACCTGGTCTTCAAATGTTAATAAGATCCCATGTACTACTAAATAAATCTTGTGATGATATTCTATTGTCTCTTTCTTTTATCATTCTGATTTTTCTAATTATAATCTTCAGAGAATCTGTACAATCAGAATTAAAAAGAATATCACACCGAGTTAGCCATAAACTATATATTAAAAAAGTGCCACTTCTAATATCAGCAAAAACTCCCACTTTAATTGCTTGTATCAATACATGTATCAAAGATCCTTTATGTTTATAAATAAATCTAATAAAATATCTACAAACGTTCAAATAACTGCATTCACCAAAAATGTGTTCAATTATGTCTTCATCTCTGTGACATAAACCACATAGACCATCCTTCTACTACTTCCTCTGAATTTTTTATAGAATACATTCCATATTCTATATTATCTGCAAGTTTTTTATATATTACATCACATATTTCTTTTAATATATATCCATTGAAATCCATCATTAATCTTCCAGGCATATTTTATTTGTCCCTTTTTATTTTCCCAAACACTATTGGATGCTCATATGTCTGGATATAACAACCTATATTCAGTATCATTAATCAATTTAGTCTTTCTCATTATTTATAATATTTTAATATATTTACACTTAATTAAATTACTTGGATTCTTTTTTATTTTCACAAAATCTTATTTCACCAAGTCCTTTCTAATATTTTTTTCATATTCTTCTTTATTTAAAATTACAAATCTAGATTCTTTATCTTCAACAGTAATAACTAAATTTTTTTAGCCTTTTCTTTAATGTCCTTTATTGTTTGTTTATTTTTCCACTCATGCTGATTTATATGCCATTCTTCCTATTAATAACATTATTAATTTTGACTGCATATTATTTTTTTTCTTTTTCTTTAATATTTGCTGTTTCAATACTAGCCACTCCTTTTTTATCAATATCTATATCTTTAAATGTATATATTTTGGTCCTTTCTCCAACATCCTCATCTGGTCATTTGAAAATTTACTTATTGATATATTTACCAATTTATTATTATTACTTTAATTTTTATGATATTCATTTTTTTCCTCTTCATTTTTTATTATTTCTTACTCCATACCTCCCTTTATCTTTATACTTTCGCCATTTCCATGTTTTATCATACTTTATTATATATATATATATATTTTTATGTATTCATTATTTTTTATATATTCATTTTTTTGATAGAACAATAATTAGGAGAGATATTAAATTGGGACTATTTTGCAATTTTTTAGCAAGAGAGCATGCTAAGAAATGTGAAGAAAGTATTGAGGTGATCTAATATTGTAGAAATTAAAAAAAAAGAAAAATGTATGGAACAATGTATATACAACAAAATAAAAAGCAATGTATGAATTTAGTACATGGTTAGATAAATTTGGGAGGAAATGAGGGTTAAATGGAAAGTTTGAAAACATTTTTTAGGGTTTGGGATTGGCCAATTGAAGGTGTTCTAGATGACATGGAAATCACCTAGTGGTAACATTTTTGAATTATTGTAACATCTTGATTAGGTTCAATTTTGAACTAAAGTCAATTTGATGGAAATACATTTTTAATATAAATATGTAGTTGTCTATTAAATTGATTATATTCAGTTCAGGAGAAAGTATATAAGAAAGGCAACATAATAATGGTTTTAAAAGTAATACCACCAAGTGAAATATAAATATAATATAAAAAGATATGGACTCCAGATCCAAAACAGTGATGTTTTATGATTTAGACTAATATTCGTTGGTTAAAATTTTAAATCTTCTCATTCGATAAATTCAATTTATAAAACAAAATAAGCGTATGTCACGCTTGAATGTGAAGCTATAATAAGATACAGTAATTAAATACGCTAAGCGCTTTCGAGGTCCTTTACCTCATATTCATAGCGAAGCTGTGAGCTGCGAAAATAAAAAATGGGGCGGGAGAAGTTGTATGCAAAGCATATGCAAATAGACTAAATAGTCCAGCGTTTAGAAATGTCGAAGCATGTGTCGCGTCTATTGATTGAGTTGTTATTGTTGTTGATGTAGTACGCTTCTCTGATCTTCCGCTTAATGTCGTTTTTCTCGATACAAACTATTTTAGGGTGGGAAGGTTCAAATAAATGTCCAGTTTTCTTGGAGTGTTCCAAAAACGTAGATGAGTTATCGTTGTTTTTCATAGCTCTATTATATGTGTATCTGTGTTGTGCTGTCCGGATGGTTGTGCCTGCCTTGGTTTCTCCAAAATAAATGGCGCGGCAACCGGGTTGTGGGCAAGTGATGCTGTAAACGACATGGGGGGTCTGAGAAGGTTCTAATTTGTCCTTGGAGTTATTGATGAGACGGTTAGTGCAAGGGGGTGTATGAAAGCTGATTTTAAATTTATTGCTCAAAATCTTGATTAGTTGGTGTGAGATTTTATGTATGTGGGGAAGAGTGATATATGGAAGATTAATATTGTTTTTATTAATGGTGATTTTTGTATGAAACTGCTTGATTTTGTTGTTGATAGTGTGGAGTTTATAGCCTGCCTGTAGTAGGTCTTTAGTATAGAGGTGTATGTTGTTCTTTCGATCTGCTTCAAATTTGCACAGCTGCATGTTTCTGTGTAGGAATGCTTGTAGTCCTGCTAATTTGTGGGAGTTAGGAACGTTAGAATGTGGATGTATGAAGCCTCTGATTTCAAAAGGCTTTATAATCATTGAATAATTTATACATGGTTCCTCGCGCGTTAACTTAAGATCCAGGTAATTTAGGCTTTGGGATGCATCCTCAGATGTGGAATTAATGGTTAGCTTAGTGCTGTGCGTTAGTTCTTGTATAATATTGTTTGTGGTGTGTTGATTGGCTAGAATAAGTATGTCATCTACGTACCGGATGTATAAAATGTGGGGGTTATCAGCTTGGTATTTAGGCACTATTAATTTTTCGTAGTAATTAAGAAAAATGCTAGTGATGATTCCGCTGAGAGGGAGGCCCATCGGCCATCCGCTTTTCATATTGTACCAAGTGTGCTCAAATGTTGTGTATATATGCTTATCCATCCAAGTTAAAAATGTAATGATGAAATTAATGCGTTCAGATGACATTGTATTGGTGAGTTCTTGTTGGATAATGTGAATAGATTGCTTTCTGTCTACAGATCCATACAACTCTTTGACGTCAAAGGAGGTCATACGGAAGTTGTTACAGATCGTGGCTTTATTGATTTTCTCTACAACCTGAAAGGATGAATTAACAGAAAAATTCCCAAAGCCCAGGCTGTCGATTAATAGTTGATTAACCATCGTTGCGGTTTGAAAATAATGGACTCCCCCAAAATCCATCATTAGACGCAGTGGTTCACCTGGCTTGTGGAGTTTAATGTTGGCAAACACTCTAGGAGCTTTGGTGGAGGAAGGATAAACTCGGTAGTATTCAGCAGTAGAAATGCCTTTATTTTTATAAGGACGGAGAATGGATGCAATAAATTTATCTCGGTTAAGCTTATTGTTGAATTGTGTGACAGGAGTGAGTTGTAGATTAGTGATTTGTTCTTTTATTTTATGCTTATAGTCATGCAAATTCAAGAGCATGAATCTATTACCCTTATCTTCTTTAAGGCAAATTAAATTATTATTATCAATGAACTGTTTCGTAATTTTAATGTCGTTACTCCAGCTATGATCTTTTATATGTAGCTGTTTTTGTGAGATAGATTTAACTATATTTGTTATGATACTATCTCTATGTGGATCATTAATCAAATTTGCTTCGACGTCAGCGATTAGTTCTAATCTAGGTTGTCTCCATTGGCCTCCTACAAATCTAGGTCCAAGGGAAAGGACTCTTGCTACTCTGTCAGGGGGAGTGAAGCCAGTTCTATTGACAAATGAAGTTTGTAGTAAATCAATATTTATATTTTTTTATATTTTGTTTATTAGCTAAAAATTTAATTTTCAAAACGAAACGTTTGCGGTGGTCCATTTCTGTAAAGTTAAGTTTATCGATAATCCATTGAGGGAGGGTGTTGTTTGCTGTAACTGTGCTCCATCTTTTTCTTTCTTTACGTAATGCATTCTTACATCCATGGATAACAAAAGTCAAAAGACGTAATTGAAGTGTGTCAATGATTTTGTCGCGATTATAAATGGAGTCGTTTATTTTTATTTTGCAGCAGTTTGGAACGATGTTAAATCTTTTGCATTCAGTCAAGAATGTTAGGCGCTGTTCCAATGTTTTGACTGAAATGCCAAGACATAATATGAGTCTTTGTTGATACAAATTCATAATTTAGTCTATTTGCATATGCTTTGCATACAACTTCTCCCGCCCCATTTTTATTTTCGCAGCTCACAGCTTCACTATGAATATGAGGTAAAGGACCTCGAAAGTGCTTAGCGTATTTAATTACTGTATCTTATTATAGCTTCACATTCAAGCGTGACATACGCTTATTTTGTTTTATAAGTTGGTTAAAATGTAAAAAAAAAAAATAAGTATTAAAAATTAATTCATATCCTCAACATAAAAAAAATATTTGAGAAAATATTAATTTGTCCCTTATACTAGCTGTTATTCTTGATAGACTGTAACTACTATTAGAGCTAAAAAAAATTTCATTTCGAATTTTAAGCTAAATCTGTTAATGAATGATGAAAAATTGTGAGGAATTCTATGAAGCATACTAAATCCTGTTTTTGTATTCACTGAAAAGAAAAATTATAAATACTGTTATAATAATGATTAGTTTATTATTGACTTTAAAATGTATGATTTTTTCTGCTTACTGGAATAATAAATTCAAATATAAAATTTTATAATAATATAGGATTTAAACGAGAAGTGCAATTTGTTGATAAAAATGATTAATGAATTAAAACAATCATCAGACTACAGTTTTTAACTACCTGTAATCATTTTAGATTTATTACATGTGTTAAAAGTATCTTACAAATCTTGAAATTGTCATCATTTTATTATAAATCAGCAGATTATTTTTAGTTATTATATTTTTGTTTTGAACAGAAAGGAGTATATGATGAAATAAAAATACTCATGATTGCATTTAAAAACATATATATCCTCATATAGATTTGGATGAAAAAGTTCATTATAATAAAAGTAAACAATAGTTGGTAATCTTACTATATATATATTATAACGATCCAAAAGAAAGTGAAGATCGAATCTTACCGCATCTGCACTACAAGGGCGCCATCTAGGCATTTGAACCTAAAAAAATTTATATAGTAGGCAGATACATAAGTTAAGATTCCACTTTATTTAAATATTTAAATGGTTAGCCCAATGTCACTAGCTCAAGGAGACACAGAGATAATAAATAACTTGTTTAATTTGTATCTTAAATATATATAAAAAAAATAAAAGCCACTGCCAGTAATTAACACAAATAATATTTATTTACGCACATATATAATCATTTTAAATTTGAGGAATAACATTTATCATTTAAGATTTTAATATTAATTTTTAATTTAAATTATTATTTTAAGATTGTTGAGTATGAATGAATTTAATATTTTTATTAAGATCGTCGAGTATGAATAGACTACATAGATTTGCATTTGAAAAGAAAATATTCTATTCCTTATTTAACCTTAGGCCAAAAGTTCGCAGTCAAATCGGCGTCAATCCATCTGATACATTGATGTATTCAATGTAGCATGAAAATACAACAACACTATATACTATACTGTCAGGAATGGACATCTGAACAGTATAGTTAGAGAAGACATTGACTCTTGTCCAATACAGGAATGTTACATCTGTATGGCAAGAAGAACAATAAAATAAAAACTCCATAGGAAGGGACTGTGGTCCTTTTTGCTGACTTACAATCCCATCCATAGGCAAAAGGGTTTGTGTGGTGTATACAGCGATTCTGCCCATAGCGAATCTCATACTACATCTACTAATTACACCAATATATCCAATCCATTGACCTAATTTAACTACGAAACAAATAACCTAAGATTACCCTTCCCTAATTAATTCATGTAACTTCACAAATCTATACAGCCATTCATGCCCAACTTAAATTTAACATTTTATTTAAATTCGCACAGATGAAATTTATAAAATTTGTTTTATAATGTTGAGTATAGATCGGCTGCATAGATTCCATGGTTAAAAACATTTCAAAATAAACATAACCGATCAAAATACAAAGTCATTGATAACATCAATTGCAGAGGGAATACAAGAAACCCAATGGCATTCATCATAAGATGCTGCATTGACATCGATGACTTATATATTCTAATCGAATATGAAAACCACAACATAATTAACTGCTAACGAATCCATGCAATGTCCATACCCAACTTAAATTTATGCATTTATAATTTATACAAAAATATTAATAAGAAATGAAAATGATTTTAGCAAACTTAACTATGTAAAATTTAAACATCAATAATCAATTTGAAAATCAAATAAGAGTTCATTTTAAACTTTAGATTAGCTGAATCTTTAAAAAAAAAATTGACGAAAGTTCTTAATTACTTTTTTTTTGTTAATTTGTAAAGTTCATAGCTCATGGTAGAAGAGTCCAGGTTCCTGTTTTTAATTCCCATGGCATCTCCATTGGAAGACCAATCTGATGTTCTGGAGGTGACCTTAGCTGGTTTCATTTTGGAATTACAGTCATTTCACTTTTTTTAAAGAGAGTGTGATATGTGCATCCTATCACACATCTCAAACACAAAAAAGCTGGAACTGTCAGGAAACTCTATATTTCTCTTTTTATAGTATCCACACAGATTCAACCAACAAAACGTCACTAATCCATCATTTTCATTAGGGTCCGGGCTGAGGCTTGGTGCTTCCATTGGTCAAGCTAATTCTTTTTATTCTCTTATCTATCTTATCCTCTGACTTTTTAATTACAGTATATAAGAGCCCCAAGGGCTAGCTTGCTTTTCAATTACTTTATAAAACAATCATTTCCATTTACAAAAATATTTTATCTTTAAATCTTGTACTTTTTTATAACAAAGTACGTTCAAATATTTTTATTTATTAAAAAAAAAATATTTTTAAAGTTTTGCATCTGTGCGAATATATATACGTTTACAACTCTTTAATTTTTTTTTAGCTTTTAGATTTTTAATAAATTTATTTTTATTTGCGAACTTAGTTTTTATTTTAAATTAATGTAATGGCATATTTATATATCGTTACATATCAGTAAACTTCCTCAAAAAACAAAAACATTAAAAAAAAAGAATTTACTTAGTGTTAGTAATTACATTACACAAATTGATTATATATGAAAATTTCAAAAGGACAAAACTTTTTTTTAAAAGACAAAACAGTAATGACACACAAATATAATGATAAAAAATGTTGTTGACTATTTATAGCTTTCTAACAGCTAAATTTCTGCCCCCTCCCTTCCAAGTTTCTTTTCTTTTACTTTTAAGTATTAATTATGCAAGTTGAACAATTAGATTTTAATTTAAACAAGACTTTTTTTAAAAAAAAATATGATTTATATTTATTATTACGTTTTATTCCTCACATTTATTTTTACGTATGCACAATTTTTCTTACTGGCAGGACCTTTAAAACAAAATTCAAAGTATAACATTACGTTAATACAAAAACAATACATACACATTTCAGAAAAAATATTATGGGCGTGATTTATCTTTAAAATTCTCAGGGTACTGGTGGTTTATTAAAGATTGGCCCCAGTTGGGAAACAAATTATAATGATCCAAAAGAAAGTGAAGATCAAATCTTATCACATCTGCAATACAAGGGTGCCATGTAGGCATTTGAACCTAGAAAAATTTATATAATAGGCAGATATGTAAGTTAAGATTTCACTTTATTTAAATATTTAGACAGTTAGCCCAATGTCACTAGTTCATGGAGACACAGAAATAATAAATAACTTGTTTAATTTGTATCTTAAATATATATAAAAAAATAAAAGCCACTGCCAGTAATTAACACAAACAATATTTATTTACACACATATATAATCATTTTAAATTTGAGGAATAACATTTATTATTCAGATTTTAATATTAATTTTTAATTTAAATTATTATTTTAAGATTGTTGAGTATGAATGAATTTAATATTTTTATTAAGATCGTCGAGTATGAATAGACTACATAGATTTGCATTCGAAAAGAAAATATTCTATCCCTTATTTAACCTTAGGCCAAAAGTTCACAGTCAAACCAGTGTCAATCCATCTGATACATTGATGTATTCAATGTAGCATGAAAATACAACAACACTAAATATACTATACTGTCAGGAATGGACATCTGAACAGTATAGTTAGAGAAGACATTGACTCTTGTCCAATACAGGAATGTTACATCTGTATGGCAAGAAGAACAATAAAATAAAAACTCCATAGGAAGGGACTGTGGTCCTTTTTGCTGACTTACAATCCCATCCATAGGCAAAAGGGTTTGTGCGGTGTATACAGCAATTCTGCCCATAGCGAATCTCATACTACATCTACTAATTACACCAATATATCCAATCCATTGACCTAATTTAACTATGAAACAAATAACCCAAGATTACCCTTCCCTAATTAATTCATGTAACTTCACAAATCTATACAGCCATTCACACCCAACTTAAATTTAACATTTTATTTAAATTCGCACAGATGAATTTTATAAAATTTGTTTTATAATGTTGAGTATAGATCGGCTGCATAGATTCCACAGTTAAAAACATTTCAAAATAAACATAACCGATCAAAATACAAAGTCATCGATAATGTCAATTGCAGAGGGAATACAAGAAACCCAATGGCATTCATCATAAGATGCCGCATTGACATCGATGACTTATATATTCTAATCGAATATGAAAACCACAACATAATTAACCGCTAACGAATCCATGCAATGTCCATACCCAACTTAAATTTATGCATTTATAATTTATACAAAAATATTAATAAAAAATGAAAATGATTTTAGAAAATTTAACTATGTAAAATTTAAACATCAATAATCAATTTGAAAATCAAATAAGAGTTCATTTTAAAATTTAGATTAGCTGAATCTTTAAAAAAAATTGATGAAAGTTCTTAATTACTTTTTTTTTGTTAATTTGTAAAGTTCATAGCTCATGGTAGAAGAGTCCAGGTTCCTGTTTTTAATTCCCACGGCATCTCCATTGGAAGACCGATCTGATGTTCTGGAGGTGACCTTAGCTGGTTTCATTTCGGAATTACAGTCATTTCATTTTTTTTTAAAAAAGAGAGTGTGATATGTGCATCCTATCACACATCTCAAACACAAAAAAGCTGGAACTGTCAGGAAACTCTATATTTCTCTTTTTATAGTATCCACACAGATTCAACCAACAAAATGTCACTAATCCATCATTTTCATTAGGGTCCGGGCTGAGGCTTGGTGCTTCCATTGGTCAAGCTAATTCTTTTTATTCTCTTATCTATCTTATCCTCTGACTTTTTAATTACAGTATATGAGCCCCAAGGGCTAGCTTGCTTTGCAATTACTTTATGAAACAATCATTTCCATTTACAAAAATATTTTATCTTTAAATCTTGTACTTTTTTATAGCAAAGTACGTTCAAATATTTTTATTTATTAAAAAAAAAATATTTTTAAAGTTTTGCATCTGTGTGAATATATATATACGTTTACAACTCTTTAATTTTTTTTTAGCTTTTAGATTTTTAATATTTTTTTTTTTTTGTGAACTTAGTTTTTATTTTAAATTAATGTAATGGCATATTTATATATCGTTACAATATATATAAATGCTTGTGGAATCTTTAAAAAAGTTTTAAATTGTTCTGGTGACAGTTTAGCTTTAAAAGTTTTTTTTTTTTAATATTTGGAATCATAATGTTGTACCACATAATCTTACATAGTGGTATGATTTTTGCAATACAATAAATGAAGCTTTTTAATATGATTTTAAGTTTGTATAAATGTTTCCAACAATTATTGTGATTTATTCTTGTTAATCTACTACAAAAGCACATTTAAGAAATTTATTGGACAGATCACATCAACTCGTGTGCAAATGATTTTCAGAGATTATAAATAACAAGTTTTAAAACTATAATTTTGTTCTTAATGCAAAAAAAAAAAATGACAGGAAAAAAATGTGATTTATATATTATCTTTATTTTTGACTCACTTGACTCTGAGCGAAAATTCTTTGTCTGATACTCTATAATATTATACTACTTTGCACATAGACATAATAATTATGGATTTAAAATTACAAGATAATATTTCAGATGGCTAAGATATTTAAAGCAGATGAAAATTAATAGACTAGAGAAAAAAGCTTTCATGGTGAAGTCGAGTGCCTTTTAAGAAAAAAAAGCAGATTCTATTTATTTTATAGCAATTATTTTAAAGATCCTGTAAAAATTGCTTTATAATTTATCTTTGTTTTTTTTAAACATGTTGCTAGGAATAGAATATATTGAAGACAATACATTCAAAAAGTTTAATAAATAGTATCACTTGATATTAAATAATCACATTTTTAAAAAAAGTTTGACTTTCATTTGAATGTTTTTGTTTTATAAATAAAACTAATCTCTTAGCTTGTTTTTTTCCCTAAATATATGATTGCATATTTTCTTTCAGCATAGTGCTTTATTATTTTATATAATGCCATTTTTTATGAATTTATTAACATTTAATTATATGCACATATAAAACAATATTTCTGAAACAATAATTATCATACGACATACAAAATTATTTGCAAATAAGACTTTCTAGAAGTCATTTTAATAAAGATTTCTCTTATTTTTCAGAGTTTAGTAAAATGACTTCTAGAACATCTGACTTGTAAAAAATTGTTATAGTATAAGCATATAAAAATTACGATTCACTATCGACTCACTATATTACATATTTTCAGAGCTACATATTTTGCAATGTTGTTTGTTTATAAAGCTGCTAATATTACGTATAGATTACAGAAGAAGCCAAACACATTTCCAAAGATCTTCATAAAAAAAAAAAATTGAAGGAATTTCTAAGTTATAATAGTTTGTGTGGTTATTTATTTTATTTTTTTCAAAATCTATTTGCAAAAAAAATTATGTCTAATTAGAACCTAAAAAAATTAAATTTTATTCAAGTATATACTAAATACGATTATTTGTATATATATTAATACTATATAATATTAGTGAAGAGAGACACTCTTATTATTTTAATCTATTTTTTATTAAATTAAATAAAACCTATTCTAATAGAAAACAGAAAAATCAAAGGATTTTTCAAACTTTCATTATATAATGACAGTATTTTTGCTTATTTATTATAAATTTCAATTGTTTTTTTTTTATTTTTTCTTGTTTCTTTTTTAAGTAAGTAGTAGTATTTATTAGACTGAAATAATATGAGAAGTTGTAAACTATTTCTAATGAAAAAAGTTGAAGTAATGGATGAATAATTATCTATTTTAATTGTTATATGATTAGAAAACAACAGATATCCTCTCTTTCACTTTTTTATACTTCATCTCAATATACTTATATATGACCTGTAGCAATTATATACACTTTAATAAACAGTAAATTGTCATAACACATAGTGTTTTTAGGGTTTTGAATACTTTCATTTATATTTAATTAAATATAAAATAAACATTGTATATCTTGTTAATATTTTTAATAAAGTTAATTTGTTTATTATTAAGAACAGCATCGATATTAATTTTTATGATATAATATTTCTTATTAAATATATTTAAAATATATTAGTTTAATTTTTCAATATTACACATCTGATACAATTCAAAACAATATTTTACATAAACATCACACATTTACATGATAAATACTAATAAATAGGATAAAAATTAAACAAACTAATCTTATACGGATCTATTAATATTTCTAATCAAATAGACGGTTAAATTCGGTGATAACTGAAATAATCAATCATCTGTACCAATGCGAAAAAAAAACAGAGAACAAAAAAAAAACTTATGTTTTTACTGCACATTCTTTATTTAGAATAGAGATTTGTTCATATAATCCCAAAAATATAGCACCATGTTCATTTAATATTCAGATATTGTGATTTTTCATTTTTAAATTAGAAATAAATAATTTCATTTAAAAATATATACAAAAAAGAGAAGAATCCTGAAAATGCAAATGTATATATTTTAATTATAAATAATAAGCTAGAAAAAAAATTCCACAACACATCCTGAGATATATAAAGTATATCACAGAAATGCATGCAGATATATGTATAAATAAAACAAAACGCTAAGATAAATTACAAATTAAACTAAATTATAAATTTATTAATATTTGACTTTTCTACCCAAAATATATTATTGATTAATTCAAATGTAAATTCGAATTATCTATATCATTGCAAAAGAATAAAATAATAGCCAACAATTTTATCTTTAGACACAATTAAGAAGAGAAATTCTTTCAGTAATTCTGGAGATATAATATCAACCCTATTTAATACATGAATAGAATGGAGTCCACAATTTTTATTAAAAATTTTAATTTAATTTAACGTGGACAAAATGTCAAAATTCTTCAAATGGTAAATCTTTAAATTATAACTCCAAGTTGTAAATCAGTTAGTTATTAATTTCTTTCTAGGCTAGGAGAAATGAATTATTATCTGGCTAGAAATTTTAAAGACTAGGAAATGAAGTTTAGTGTATATATATATATATATATATATATATATATTGTAATGATATATAAATATGTCGTTACATTAATTTAAAATAAAAACTTAAAAGTTCGCAAATAAAAGTAAAAAACTAAACGCTAAAATTAAAATGTTTGTTAAACGTATATACATTCGCACAGATGCCAAACTTTAAAAATATTTTTTTAAAAAAACAAATAAATAAGTATTTGAATGTACTTTTTTATAAAAAAAAAGTACAAGATTTAAAAATAAAAAAAGGTATTAATTAATTCTCATAATCTGTAAATGGAAATGATTGTTTATAAATTGTTTGAAAAGCAAGCTAGCCTTGGGATCTTGTATAATTAAAATGATCTGATGAAAGATAGATAAGAAAATAAAGAGAAATTAGCTTGACCAATGGAAGCACTAAGCCTTTGCTCAGACCCTAATGAAAGTGATGGATTAGTGACGTTTTGTTGATTGAATCCATGTGGATAATATAAAAAGGGAAATACAGTTTTTTCGGACAGTTCCAGCATTTTGTGTTTGAGAGATGTGGTAGGACGCACATACCACTCTCTCTATTTAAAAAAAAATGAAAAGACTGTGATACCTTGAACCAGCTATTGCCATCTCCAGAACATTATCTTCCAATGGAGGCATCGCAGGAATTAAAAGCAGAAACCTGGACTCTTCTACCGTGAGCTATGAACTTTACAAATTAACAACAACACAAAAAAGTAATTAAGAACTTTCGTCATTGTTTTTTTTTAAAGATTCAGCTAATTTAAATTTTAAAATGAACTTTTATTTGATTTTCAAATTAATAATTGATTGTTTAAATTTATATAGTTAAGTTTTGCTAAAATCATTTCCATTTTATTAATTTTATTTGTATTAATATTTATTGTAGAAATTATTAAATGCATTACGTTTAAGTTGGGTATAGACATTGCATAGATTCATTAGCGGTTGATTATGTTGTGGTTTTTCACAGTCGATTAGAACATATAGGTCAACGATGTTAATGTGGGCATCTTATGATGAATGCCATGGCACCTTGTGTATTCCCTTTTGCAATTGATGTTATCAATGATTTTGTATTTTGATTGATTGTGTTTAATTTGGATGTTTTTGACCATGGAATCTGTGCAGCCAATCTATACTCAACATTTTAAAGACAAATTTATAAAAATAATCTGTGCGAATGTATTTAAATGTTAAATTTAAGTCAGGCGTGAATGGCTATATAGTTTTGTAAAGTTATATTAAGGGAGGGTAATCTTAGGTTATTTATTTCATAGTTGAATTGGTTCAATGGATTGGATATATTTGTGTAATTGTAGATGTAGTATGAGATCTGCTACGGGCAGGATTATAGATATATGCCACACACCTTCTGTTTGCCTATGGATGGGTTTGTAAGACGGCAAAAGACCGCAGTCCATTCCTATGAAGTTTTATGTTTATTGTTCTACTTGCCAACAGATGTAACATTCCTGTTGGTGGAGAGACAATGTCTTCTCTAATTCTACTTACTGATCAGATGTACATTCCTGACAGTATAGTATTTTGTGTTGTCGTATTTTCATGCTACGTTGAATACATAAATGTATCAGATGGATTGGCGCCGGTTTGATTGCGAAATTTGTTGCCTAAGGTTAAATCAGGGAAGAATATTTTCTTTTCAAATGCAGATCTATGTAGTCTATTCATACTCGACTATCTAACTAAATATTAAACTCATGGTTGTAATTTACTTAAATGTAAAACTAAAGTTTAATAGAAAAATCAAAAATGTTGCGTTTATTCCTCAAAATTTAAATGTTATTTTATATGTGCGTAAATAAATATTTTTATGTGTTAATTTCTGGCAGTGGCTTTTATTCTTTTATATTTAAGATATAAAATTTATATTTTATTATCTCTGCTACTCCACTGAGCTAGTGACTTGGGCTAACGATCTGAATATTTAAATAAAGTGGAATCTTAACAGCGTGTATCTGCCTACTCTATAAATTTTTCTAGGTTTAAATGCCTAGATGGTGCCTTGTAGAGCAGATATCGTAGTTTGTGGTTAGATTCAATCTTCACTTTCATTTCGATCATTATAATATATATATATATATTATTAACATTTATGTTATTAAATATATTTTTTATGTCATATCATGGTGATTTTTTTTAACATATTTTAGATACGGTATTTTCAATTAATTTAAATGTAGATGAAACATTTACAAACTGAAAATCTAGAATATGACCCATTGATTAGGTCTCCTTACTTTTTTAGATTTAATATAAATCTTCTTGTATTAACATCTTATATTTTATCAATAAATTTTATAACTTTATTAAATTATTAAACAAAATTTAAGCATTACTAAATAAAATAACAAAATGAAGGTTTTAGCAATGACTATTCCATTAGATGTTATTTATCTTTTATTTTTTTTGGTGCAGACCAAAATAATCATCTCTGATCAGTAACCTGATAAACAAATTTTTATATACAATAGATCATAATTCGTATACATCCTATTCTGAAAATGTATAATTTATATTTATTTTATATCACCTGGATTATTTAGCTTGGTTTTGATTATATTTATATTTATTTCAGTTTTATTGTTTTGTTATATTTTATGTTATTTTCTCTTACTTTATTACTTTATTGTTTACATTTTTGTGGTATTATTTGCATAGTTATGTATTTTATTTTATTTCATTATATCATAGCTTTCTAGAAGATTGCAGGACAGTTGAAATGTAAGAATGTGTGTACACAAGTATACGATAAAAAGTTTTTTTTTTGCCTAAAAGTTTGCAAAGTAGAATGGATAAATTATATTTATAAAATGTAACACTAATAAAAGCTCAAAATTCATAGTGATACATTCTTTAAATAAGTTTAGAATATTTTAGTCAAGTAGCTGCCTAACTCAAGAGTAATCTACCTCCCTATTCTAATAGCCATACAATTATTGGCCATTAAATGAGTACTTTTCTATTTTTAACATTGGGATGAAACAAGGGAGGGAGGGGCTTTAAAACTCTATTTTGCTGAGTAATATTTTCTTTTTTGTTTATTCCAATAATTATTTTAAAGTTGTCTGTCTATATATTTATAGTATTCACTTCAATTCTGTTTTGCTTATTATTTAATATATCTTTGTTATACTTTCTAAAATTATAATAAAATATTTATAAAATTATAACAATATACCTTATAAAAATTAATATTTATCCACATGGAGATATTTATTATTTTAAATATTATTATTAGTATTTTTAAAATTTATATTAATATATACTCTAACAATGAATAAAAATTAAAGATAATGAATGATTTGCTTTTTAAAATATAATTTTTCTACTCAATTAATTAAAATATATATTTTTTCAAATTATTTTTTGGAGGAGTGATAACAAAATAAGTGAAGAAAAAATCTTTAGTTTCTAATTAATTGACAATTAAACAAAGATTTAAAATATTGGGTTCTTGGGAATAGTTAGGAGATAATAAATACAATCACATCTAACTAAATATTAAAAGAACAAAAGATTTTACAGGTGATACTTGTTAGAGATTTTTCTAATTTTATGCAAACTTTAATTTTTTTAAATAATTTTAGCTGCAAAATCCAAATAATGAACGATTGTGATTGTAACAAAAATTACTACTAAATCACATTTTAATTGAGCTACTTCAGAAATAATATATATCTAAATTTTAAGTGCAAATTGATCTTTGAACCAATATTTGTTAATATTATTTTCTAAAAAAATTTAAACTTACAATGCAGCTGCAGAAAGTTGCATTAAACAAAATTGTAAATCAAAAGGAAAATTATACTCTATCAAAAAAAACTTATATATGATATTCTAAAACGGTTCATGTACTTGTCAATAAGAAAAACCTATAGAAACCATGAAAATATATTGAAAGAATTCTTGCAAAGAACTGTTTGTCCATGATTATACATAACTTACATGAATTATTTGACTTTAAAAAAGGGTTATTTAATTTAATTTTAATAACCCTAATTTGCTCTGACCTACCAAGAATATATTTACATAGTTAATGTTATATATATATATATATATATATATATATATAACATTAACTATGTAAATATATATCTATCTATATATCTTATCTATCTAAATATATATATATATATATATTTAGATAGATAGATAGATAGATAGTTGTCCTATATATTTATATTTATTTATTTATGGCTGCAGAAAGGAGTTTGCTATTAACTGAAAGGAGACCCTTTGATTCCTCTTGGAGGCCTTAAAGGAACCGAGCAGGGAAAATTCCTAATGTCCACTCCATACGTTCTTGTCATTGCAGCTGTTATTACTATGTGATTATTCATATAGTATACGAACATGGATGGGCTGCTCACCAACACACATTAGCCAGCATGGTGAGTTTATTGGCTTTTTACCCCTGAGTTTAAGATCGAGAAACACCATGGTCTTTCTTCTCAGTGCCTGATAAGGCAGAATGAATGTTTGTGTAAATGATAAATATTTTTCCAATACATATATACAATTATGACAGACAAAAATAAAGCATGGCCCTTATTCCCAGGAGGCTGTAAAGTCACCAACCAAGGCAGCGGTTGGTGGCCGAAGGCGGAGGGTGCTAAGAATCCACTGATTGTGGACCCAGGCTGCCATTTGATGACGACTTTTTATTTAGGTACTTACAACTGCAGATCACTTTCAAGTGAAGGAAGATTGCAAGAATTAGAAGAAGAACTCTCTTATATTAAATGGGACATTATTGGACTTTGTGAAGTTAGAAGAAAAGGTGAAGAGACAATTGATTTAAAAAGTGGACATATACTCTATTATAAAGGCACAAATATTGGAAATACAAGTGGAGTAGGATTCATTATAAATAAAAAGTGGAAGAACAATATTGTGAAGATTGATGGTGTATCGGACAGAGTAGCAAGATTAGTTATACAACTTAATAGCAGATACCAAATGCAGATAATTTAGGTTTATGCCCCAACAAGTTCTCATAGTGATGAAGTAGTAGAAGATTTTTATATGGATGTACAAAAGGCTTTTGATCAGAGTAAACAACATTTTAAAATTGTTATGGGAGACTTTAATGCTAGAATTGGTAAACAAATGAAAGATGAAAGTGCTGTAGGTAATTTTGGTTATGGTAATAGAAATGAGAGAGGACATAGACTTGTGGAATTTGCAGAAAAAGAAAAACTTTATATTATGAATTCTTTTTTTGAGAAAAATGTTAAAAGGAAATGGACATGGAAGCACCCAAATGAAGGTACAGCAGAATTGGATTATATTTTGACTAACAGGAAATACATATTTCAAGATTGTAATGTTCTTAATAAATTTAACACAGGAAGTGATCATCGATTAGTAAGGTGTAAGATACGTGTTAATGTGAAACTAGAGAGACAAAAATTATTAAGAAAAACAATATTTACAGTTGATATTCCTAATCTTCAGAAACATTCTAATGAATTTAAATTAGAACTTACAAATCGGTTTCAAGTATTAGTAGATTTTGAACATGATTCAGATTTGAATGAAATTAATATGAAAATAACTGATACACTTTTAAAAACTGCAACAAAAATAGCTGGTAGAAAAAAGCAGCAATTGACCAATAAAATTTCTACTGAGACTAGAGAATTTATGAAGAAAAGAAGGAATATGAAGATATACAAAAATGATGCATTAAAAAGAATTGAATATCTCGAATTTTGTAAAATGGTGCGGAAAAGAGTTGAAAATGATATAAGAAAGTATAACTGTGAACTAGCAAGGAAAGCTGTAGAAGAAAATAAAAGTCTTAAGAATGTAAAACAACATATTGGTATTGGTAGGAAATTTATATCTGCAATAAGAAAAAAAGAGGGAATTGTTACTAAAAAGAGAGATGACATCATGAAATTGGTAGAAGATTTTTATCAAGAATTATATAGTAATAAAGAACAAGTACCTCCTATATCTATTACATCTTCCGAATTGCCCAGAATTTTAAATGAAGAAGTGAGATACGCAATTAAATGTATGAAGAAAGGAAAGGCTCCAGGTAATGATGGAATTATAATTGATATATTAAAAGAAGCAGGTGAAGAAATAGAAAAAAAATTAGCAAAGTTATATACCAAATGTCTAAATGATAAAGATGTACAGGATGATTGGAAGAATGCAGTAATAATATTAATATTTAAAAAAGGTGATAAAGAAAATATTAGAAATTACAGACCTATCAGCCTTTTATCAGTTTTATATAAAATTTTTACCAAGATAATTACAACTCGTCTACAGAGAACATTGGATTTCCACCAACCAAGAGAACAAGCTAGATTTAAAAGTGGTTTTAGTACAGTAGATCATATCCAGGTGTTGAGAGAAGTTATAGAAAGGACAAATGAATATGAGTTGTCATTATGTTTTGGATTTGTAGATTATGAAAAGGCATTTGATTCTATAAACATTTCTTCAGTGATTAAAGCATTGGTTCATCAAGGTATAGATCCAGGATATTGTCATATTTTGAAGAATATTTATAAAAATGCAACAGCAACAATTAGATTACATAATGATACTGGGAAAGTCAACATTGAGAAAGGTGTAAGACAAGGTGACTCCATATCTCCAAAACTTTTTACAGCAGTGCTGCAAGAAGTATTTTGTGGATTAAAATGGGAAACTAAAGGAGTGAAAGTAAATGGAGATTATTTAAGTCATTTAGATTTCGCAGATGATGTAGTTGTTTTTGCAAATAATGCTTCAGAGCTGCAGGATATGTTGCAGGAATTATCAGATGAAAGTAGGAAAGTAGGACTAAAGATAAATGTTAAAAAGACTAAAGTAATGTTTAATCAATTTGCTCAAATTATGAAAATAAAGATTGATTATGATGAATTAGAAGAAGTTAACAGTTACAAATACCTTGGTCAGATTATTAATACAGATGGAAACATAATGGAAGAAATTAATCATAGAATTAAACTTGGTTGGAGTGCTTTTGGTAGAAATAACTTGATACTAAAATGGAATATGCCTATGTGTTTGAAAAGGAAGGTTTTTAACAAATGTGTTTTACCAGTTCTTACTTATGGATCTGAGACTTGGACACTTAATAGAAGAGCAATACAAAGACTTCAGACCACTCAAAGAAGTATGGAGAGATGCATGTTGGGAGTAACAAGAAGAGATCGAAAACGCAATGTATGGGTAAGAGAACAAACAGGTGTTACTGACCTCATTGAAAAAAATAAAAGATTGAAGTGGAGTTGGGCTGGACATATTGCTAGAAGAGATGATAATAGATGGACAATTGAAATTTTAAACTGGATTCCAAGAGATTGTAAAAGACCCAGAAAGAGACCACATGTGAGATGGATGGATGAAATAAGAAAGTGTGCAGGGGTGATGTGGAGAAGAGAAGCTAAAGATTGGAAAAGATGGATTAAACTTGGAGAGTCCTTCATCCTGCAGTGGATTGATAATGGTTGATGATGATGATGATATATATTTATAGGACAACTATATACTTAAATAATAAGTAAATAATAAATTTATTAACATCTAATCAATTTTCGTTCAAAAATCAACCTTGTCAAGATATTATAACAATTTAAAAAATTCACATGATTTACATAATATCTTACTACACCATGTTCCTCCTAACTTTACTGATCCTTGTACTAAATTCATACATTTCTCTTTATTTTTTTGTATATACAATGTTTCATATACTTTTCTTTCTTTATAATTTTTACAATATTTGATAACTTTAATACTTCCTTTACAATTCATAATGTGTCCTGTTTCTAAAAAATGAGAAAATGATCCTGATTTAATATCTTTCCTATTTATTGCTCTGTCATTTTCTTTACTCCTTTCTATCTTATGTTTTGCTCACTGAATTATGTATATCATCTTGCATCTTTTACAAATCATGTTATAAACTATTCCTATCTTATCATTCTTATCATTCTTTATTTTAGAATTACTTACTAGTTTTTTAAAGATTTACTATTTTTCCATCCAATACCTATATTATAATTCTTTTTTTTTCTTTTCTATCATGTACAATTTTATATACATCCTTGGAATATGGAATAGAAATCCATTTCTTATTTTTTCTTTCATTTTTATTGTTAACTTTTTTATATCCATTATTATTTTTTAAAATATTTCTTACAATGATACTATTATATTCATATTTAATGTATTCTTGGATTTTCAATTTTTGCTCCATTGTATCTTTATCATTTAATGTAAGCCACTTATTTTTTTATTTTATTCCTATTAGAAAAGAAAAATGAATCGTAATATATGTACTAGATGGAAAAAGAGAAAATCTTTAAAAAAAATAGTAATTCTAAAATAAGGAATGATAAGAATAATAAGATAGAAATAGTTTATAAAATTATTGTAAAAGATGCAAGATGATATACATAGGTCAGTCAGCAAAAAGTAAGATAAAAAGAGGTAAAGATCATGACAGAGCAATAAATAGGAAAGATATTAAATCAGAACCATTTTGCCATTTTTTAAAAACAGGACACATTATGAATTGTAAAGAAAGTATTGAAGTTATTAAATATTGTAAAAATTATAAAGAAAGAAAAGTATATGAAACATTATATATACAAGAAAATAAAGAGAAATATATGAATTTAGTACAAGGATCAGTAAAGTTAGGAGGATAATGGTCATTAAATAAAAATTAAAAATATAAAAACATTTTTATAGTTAAGTTTGACCAGTAGATGGTGAGCTAATATAATATATAAATCACATGAATTTTTTGAATTATTATAATATCTTGACAAGGTTCATTTTGAATGAAAATCGATTAGGAAGACAACACAATGGTTTTATAATACAATCATATGAAATATTTATATAGAAGTTTATAAAAAGTTATTATTATATAGAATTGGAACGTGATTGAAATATTTGTTAATAATATTTAAGATTGAAATTGATATCAGAATTGAGACTATTAAAGAGAAATGGAATTTTTTATATAATTCAATAGATAAATAATCTTTTAATTTATTTAAAGACTTGTGAAATAATAATAGAAGAATTGAATAATTAAAGTGCCAGTTAACATTTTTAAATAAATGTAAACAAGAGAATCGTTTTCCTAGATCGTGCAATGTAAAAATTTGTAATATGAACATTACTTCTAATTATAAATTAGTGTATAAATTACGAAGAACAATATTGGAATCGTTTGTTAAAGAAAAGTACTGAAAAATTAATAACTTAATAACAATTTATAAAATAAATAAGAAAGCTATAAAAAGAAATTTATCATCGGACATGTTTTATTTTATCAAAAAATGGTTAGAAGAGCATAATGAATTTATAAAGAATAAGCCTAAATTGAAATATCACAAGAGATGGAAATCGTTATTATATAAAGATAAAAAAATATATGGAAAAAAAATGAAGAAAATAAAATTGATTATAATAGAAATGATAGTAATTATAATAAATTAGTAAATATTTCAAGAAGTACATTTTCAAATAAACAAATGAGGATGTTGAAAAAAGGACCAAAGTATATACCATTTAAGGATACAGATACTAATAAAAAACAGTAGTTAGTATTGAAGCAGCAAATATTAAAGATATGGAAAAATTTATTTGCAGTCAAAAATTAATAATATAATTGATAAGAAAAATCGACATATAAATAAGAATGAGTGGAAAGTTAAACAAACAATTAGGGAAATTATTGAAAAACTTAAAAAAGAAAATTTAATTATTACTATTGAAGATAAAGGATCTAGGTTTGTAATATTAAATAAAGAAGATTATGAAGATAAAATTAAAAATAACTTGGTTAAACAAGGATTTGTGAAAATAGAAAAGAATCCGAGTAGCATAATTAAGTATAAATATATAAAAAATATTACAAAGAATGGTAAAAACTAAGTTGATTAATGGTAATGAATATAGATTATTATATCCAACAGCATATGAACATCCTATTGTATTTGGAAATATAAAAACTCATAAAGAAAATATGCCTGTATGATTAATATTGGGTTTTAATGGATATAACTTCTTTAACAAGCATTAGAAATGCATAATTATTGATATGGATATGTATGTTAAAAGAAATGTGTAATCTTATATATAGAAAACTTGTGGATAGTAAGGTATATGGAAAGTATTGTATAAAAAATTCTGAGGAAGTACTAAAAAGCTTTAGTACAGTTAAATTAAATAGGAATGGTAATATAGCATCATTTGATATAGAAAAAATGTATCAAAGTGTTTCTATGATAGAAAGCATTACATTTGTAATAAGAAACATCAAAGATAAGAAGATAATTTTAAAAGAATGGATAAAAACCATAGAAAAAGTTTTAATCATGATTAATGAGACTTTATATATAAAATATAATAATGAATTTTGGAATATAGAAAAAGGATGGATAATGGGCTGTTCGATAAGTGGACTTATGGCATCAACTATGGTTGATTGGATTGAACAGAATGTAATTGATAAGTATATTGAAAATGAAGAAATTATAAAGTATTTTAGGTATGTGGATGATATTTTAGTTGTAGGAAATGGAAGAAGCATAATGAAAGCTTTTAATGAACTGAATAAAAATAGATTTAATATTCAATTTACTATAGAAAATAATAAAGAAGGAATAAAATATTTAGATGTATTAATAAAAAAGGATGAAAATGGAATGATTAACATAAAGCACAACATAAAGAATAAAAATGTTAGAGGAATGATACATTCAAAATTTTATCAACCTTGGTTTCAAAAAATGGGGGTACTAATAGGAATTAAAGAAAAAAAATGATAGGCTTACATTAAATGATAAAGATACCATGGAGCAAAAATTCAAAATCCAAGAAGAATACATTGAATATGGATATAATAGTATGGTTGTAAGAAATATTTTAAGAAATAATGATGGATATAAAAAGTTAATAAAAATGAAAGAAAAAATAAGAAATGGATTTCTATTCCATATTCCATTGATGTATATAAAATTCTAAATGATAGAAAATAAAAAAAAATTAATCATAATATAGGTATTGGATGGAAAAATAGTAAATCTTTAAAAAAAACAACAACTAGTAAGTAATTATAAAATAAGGAATAATAAGAATGATAAGGTAGGAATAGTTTATAAAATTATTTATAAAAGAAGCAAGATGATACACATAGGTCAGTCAGCAAAAAGTAAGATAGAATGGGATAAAGAGCATGACAGAGCAATAAATAAGAAAGATATTAAATCAGGACCATTTTCTCATTTTTTAAAAACAGGACACATTATGAATTGTAAAAAAAGTATTGAAGTTATCAAATATTGTAAAAATTATAAAAAAATAAAAGTATGTGAAACATTGTATATACAAAAAAATAAAGAGAAATATATGAATTTAGTACAATGATCAGTAAGGTTAGGAGGAAAATGGTTATTAAATAAAAATTAGAAAATATAAAAACATTTTTATAGTTAAGTTTGACCAGTAAATAGTGTGTTAAGATAATATGTAAATCACGTGAAATTTTTAAATTGTTATAATATCTTGACAAGATTAATTTTTGAATGAAAATCAATTCGATGTTAATAAATTTATTATCTATTTATTATTTAAGTATATATATATATTGTAATGGAATAAATAATACTACGTATGAAAGGATAAAATTAATATAATACAATAGTATGCCTTAACTACATATGAAAAGATATACTTGCCTTAATCATAAAAATTTAATAGAAAATATTATTGCCCCAGTTGGTAGTGCCAATTGTAATGGAATGTATAATGGCATCATATGAAGAAAGGTCTTAACAATTGAAATGGTTCCAATCATTGGGAAAGTGAATTGTAATAGTAAATATATAATCTAAATGAAGAAATGACATAGCTTCCATCATTAAAATTAATATAAATATGATACATATAATAGGTGTGATAGTATGCATAATAGCATGCCATACACATGTCAAGAGAAAAGAATTTGCCCTAAAAATGAATACAATAAAATATACTAATTTCAGCCATTGAGTATGAGTCACAATAAATCATGTTATAATGTCTAACTGGATTTGAACAAATTACTAATTTATAAATTTACAGATAATAAATGACCTATACTATAAAAAAATATTACTCATGAATGAATGTATTCTAATCATTACTTATACTGTTACTGTGGCTAGGTATACAAAATAAACCTAAATAGTAAAGAGCATTGACTAGAGCATAATACTGATTAATTCTCAGGATTAACTTACCTAACAATTTGATTATATATATAAATTGAATCCAAAAAAATATAAGTCCACAAGTAAAATTACATGTAATTTAATATTTCTATTATTGATGGCTTGTGAAACTAATCTACTAACACAAGATTATCATTTAGTTAAATGTATGAACTTGTCAAAATTAATAACTGATGTACTAAAAAAGAAAGAGAGAAAAAAACTAGATATTAATAAATTTCAAATAAAACTCAAAGTCAATTTTTTATATAAACAAATTATATAAGCTTTATTCCAAGATTGTGATTTTATTTTTTATAATAGCATATATATATATATATGGAAAACATAAAACTGTTTTTTTTTTCAAATGTTCTATTTTTTTAAATATAAATCAAATACAATATTTACTGACAATACAGATAACTTACAGTTTATATTTTACATAGGAATTTTATAAAGCTGTTATGAAATTAAATCAATAGACAAATAAATAAATAAATTGTAGATATCTTATTATATTAATAATTTAGGTTATAGATGTATATCTTTACAGTTGGATCAACAAACAAAATGATACAGAAGATGATATCAAGAGCTTCTTCCCACTATGCTATAAGGATTTATTCACTTTATGCTAAACCATGTTTTTATAAGGAACATCAACTACTTGGGATTCTTTTTTATTAGCCACATCAACTACTTGAGCTTTTTAATAAATTAAGGCATCAAGTATTTGTGTTTTCTTATTAGTATAAGACTTATCCTAGCCTGGAAAGTTCAACATTTATTCCACAACTTTATTAACTTAAGGTTTATTAAACCTAGCAGAATATATAAAAATATTATCTCATCTGAGCCCTTATGTATAAGCAAAACACACACACAGACATATATATATATATATATATATATATATATATATATATAAAACAGTACAATTTACATAAATTATATTATTTTTAAAAGTACTTTCAACTATACATTTGTAGTCTTTATCAACTATATAACATTGAATAATCAAAACGAGACAACCTTCAACAATACCTATAGTTTAATTCAGATTTCCCACAAATCTGTTATTTAAACATTTGATGACTGGCGATTCATTAACATTTGAAAAATAAAAATAATAATAATATAATATAATTTATGTAAATTGTACTGTATTTTATTATATATATATATATTGATTTGTATATTACATATATTGTGGAATGAATACAGATATCAAACTTTATTTATAAAAATGTATATATTTATATAACTCCTATGCAATTAAATGTAATTTGTTGCTTTCCAATCTAAACTGATATATGACATCTACTATTTAATATATATATATATATATATATATGTGTGTGTGTGTGTAAATGTGGATCAAATACAATATTAAATAATATACTTATTATTACAATCGCTAATTTCACCTTGGCATTTAACAACATATTCACGCAATTTAAGATATAAAATGTCTTTAAAATAAATAAACAAGTAAACATATATTAACATGAGTATGTATGTATTCACACACACATACACATATATATATATATATATATATTGTGACCTTTTATTTAGGTCCCTGTATTAAATAATCCAAAATTTTAAATCATAATAATATATCTGGCATGAAAATCTTAATGAGTGGCTTTCAATAAAGACTTTTCTGGATGCACTAGGAAATTTCTTGAGTGAAGATGAGATTTTAAACCCAGTGTAGGTTTGAAACTAGGGATAAAATAACAATTTAAAAATATTGTTATTAATTGGGAGATAAATATATTACTATTTTATTATTGTTGAATAGCAATTGAAATAAATAAATAATTAAATCAAATTTGTAAATCTTGTAAAATGAATTGTTACAGTTAATTCTTAAGCATATTTTTTGTAGTGAATTGAAAATAGTTTTTGATATTATGGGTAGTTATTAAAAATGAAGCCAGAGGGGTAATATTAATATATTCACACCAAGATCATTTGTTTATTTGCTTCCACAGTGCATTGTAATAAAGGCTATATATAATTTAACAAAATTGTAGAGGGGTGGATTAAGAAAAAAAACTAAACAACCACAGACTTCAACTCTGATCTTCTAAAATAAGGAGGAAAAAAAGCTAAAAATCAGAAAATTTTGGAATTTAATTGAATGGGATTATAATATATTGATATCTAAAAATGATTGAATAGAAAATCTCAAAGCCTTGCTATCATTTTAGACACCATCTCCATGACCATATAGTTCCTAGGATTCATACTGGAGAAGGAAATGAAAGCCATGGGAATAAGTCTTTATCTAAATAAATATTGCTTCAAACCCAGAAAAATTCAAGAAAAAGTAAGCTTTTGCTTTTATTTTATTCATATTTTTAAAATCTCTTCTTTAAAAATGATTCACAAATTATTTATAGTTAAAGTAAAGAGTTGATAATGTTTGTATTTCATGGCACTATTAAATATAAAGCAGAGCATATGATCATTTGAAAATCGTAATTTCAAGAAAATAATTCAAAGTAATTTTAAAGAGGGATTTCAGAGGATATTATAAATAAATCAAAAGTCATTTTATATCATATAATTTTAATAAAGTTAAAAGATAATTGTAAGTGATTTTATTCTCAATTCTTTCTTAAGAAATAAACACTCATCTGATAATTTTTTTTAGCGCAAACTTGTGTAATGTTAGAAATGAAAAATTACAGATTCATTAAAATGTTGAGGATATCATATTTATAATTGGATAAATTCTTTTTAATATTGCTAATCATATAATGCTTTGCTAATAAAAATGGAACAAAATAATTATTTACTTATAAAAGTTTCCCGTGCAATGCGTATAAGTAAGATTTTAAAAATGGTTTAAAAATGCCCAGACTGTTTAAAGATTGTTACATATATATTGCCACAGGAGGAAGGAACAGAATTAATAAATTATTTTTTTCTTAAAAAAGTTAAATATATTAATTGCAATAAAATTATAAAGTCATTTACAAGGAAAATCATCTGGATTAAAATGTAAATAAACTGATTTTAGTTATGATACGCTTGAAGGCCTTTGCATATTGCCTTATTATATTAGCATCAAACAGGATAATAAAATATATATGCATTATCTGGAATGTTTGCTCATCATAATATCAGTTCTTATCATTTTAACTCACAAGGATGAAATAACTTGGATGGATAGGATAAAAATTTAATGGAAGAAAATGTTCTTTTGTTTTTTTATTACTGCTGTGTTAGGTATAATACTTACATCATGTGTTATTTGGGAATTTTGGTTTTAAACATATATGTTTTATTGTGGTATGAAATATATTGAGTTAAAGAGAAAAAATGTGTAAAATATATACATCTATTACATGTATTTTTATTTTTTTCAGTTAAGGGAAAACATGATATTATATATATCGTTTATCTAGAGAGAGTGAGAGAAATATTTACTTCTCTCATATTTTAAAACAGATTTTAATGTATATTATTAAAGAGTGAACATGCAGACATTTTGTCAAAGATATATTAGAATGACTGAATTATTTTCTTATATAAAAGAAAATTTGATATAAGCCTTTTTCATTTCATAATTTTGTATAGAAATGAACTTGTCCACTTTGAATACAAATGCAGGTTTGATCTTTATTGCTTAAATACATTGTGCTCTCTCTAACAAAAGTATAGTTGTCATTTTAAAATAATTAATGATCATTTGACATATATATTTTGGTTTGTCTATTGATACATTAATGGTTCTGCATTGTGAAATGGAATATGTATATCTCCACTGTTATTGTTAGTGTTGTTTTACCTTGCTATAATATTGAGAATGATTTGTGACAGTTTTTAGCTGATAGGATGTTCCAATAGAATGGCATCCAATAGATTAATATTAATATTGAGCATGGGCTGATGGAGAATCACCTATTGCTGATTCCATGAGAGGATAGTTTGGTAGAGGCTGAGTAATAATTAATGCTTGTTAGCATAAATAATCCTAAAAGAAAGGATATCCATGGTCTGAATTCTATTTTTTTTTATGATGAGGCAAAGCCCACATGTGTATACCCATAGAGAGGTAGTAGAATTAGCCATATTATTATACAACTGTCATGTTGTTTTTATAGAGCCTCTCTTTTAGTGTTAAATCCCTCATGATATAGAGTTAGTTTTTCCACCATGTATGGTGAAGTATAGTAGTTCAAAATCATATGGCAAGGATAAAATAATGTTAGATTTAGGAACACTGATCTAGCTATAGTGTTTGCCTAATTATAATAGTGCTTTATGATGTTGTAGGATCATCATCAGTTATAGACAGACCAAACCAAAATCTATTAATAATTGTAGAACTTATAGATGTAAGAGCAAGAGATGCATATGGGCAGTGTGGATTTATCTACATTGAATAATGATTTAATAATGGATTGGTAAGATCAGTTAAGTATTCAATAATTAGGTTGTGGACATAGATAATGTTTTAGTGACATGTGTGTATTTGACTTTTGATGTCTGTTCTTTAATACACCAAACCTATTCATCTCAAATTTTAATCAGTTATTAATTGCATAGAATATGATAATTGCCCTTATCATATTCTGATAAAAGAAATGGCTTTGATATAATGCACCCCTTTATAACTTTTGAATTCTAAATTTAAAATTTGTGCATACCATAAGGTCTTAAATACACTGTTGTTTTTGTAATTTAAGTGCTAGTTCAGTTTCAATAAGGTTTCATGATATTATTCTTTAAGATACACTAAACAATAATAAGTTATACTTTGAATATCATTGTATAAGCTGGTGGTTTTGACTAAGAATATGGTCAATGGGATACCGAGTATTTTTCCATCCCTGAGTTTAATTTAATATATTGGTTTTATTTTATGCCATGTCTTTGAATTAAAATTTGTAAATATTGTAAATAAAGTTTGTTGTGTTTAAAAATTTATTTAGTCACCTGTAGTCTTATTGCTAATCACCATATATACAATATTATTGTTATTGCTATCGACCTATCAGAAGATTATAAATTGAAATCATCATCATCCAATATAGTACTATTAACTATATTATACTATATCATAATAATTTTGTTAAGCCTTATAATTTATTAGTACATCTAATGCATCATCACACAATAATCAAAATGTTAATAACTTAGAGTACAGATTATTTTAAGTAATAGATTAAAAGATAAATATAATATTGATTTAATTGGTTTAGTTGAACCCGCAGAGCTATCATTCACTGATCTTGATCACATGGTTTATAATTATTTGAGAAAAGGAATTTGGTAAGTTATTGTGTTTATTTATTAAAAAGTTATTCCTATTTCTTAAATATTAAAGTTATAAGAGTTATTGAGTTCATAAAGTTTATGTGTAACTGCTAAATATAGTTCTTAATTTGAGTTTATATTGAGAGCTGTTTTGTGCATTCTATTTGGGTAGTGGTAAAATCCCTCTCACTGACCCAAGTATATTTTAGAGAATGATCTTTGAGTGTTTGAACCCTGAGAAGAATTAGTTGTTAAGTTTCAAGGTAGAATTTGAATTTGTAATAAATTTTATAGATAGTTATTTATTATAGTTGGACTTGAATTAGATTACTTTCACTGTTTTATGAAAGTCAACTAAACTTTAAGATGTAAATTACTTCTTTTGGCATAAAATGTATAGTTTGTTTTAACTTCATGATAAATATTCTGGTTGTGTCAAGCTTGAAATCCCTATTTTTATTTAGCTTATCTTTTTACCATTTAATACCATATTAGTTTATAGTTTAAGATTTCAGTCTCCATCATTAACATTGTTCTTCAATTTCATCTTGATCATTCTTTTATTTATTCATTCTCATTTGACATTAATTCATTATCATAATTGATTAATCATACATTAACTTTTATTCTTTTATCATCTTAACTATTCATTAACTCTTATTCTATCATCATCTTAATCATTCATTATTCTCATACATCTTCATTCTTTTCTCTTCATTCTTAGACTCATTTTATTCTACTATTTAATTATTACTTATTTTCATCATCCATTTAGTCATCTACATCATAATTTACTTATCATTTCATTTATAAGTTTAATTTTATAATCATTCCGGAGATATAATTATTAGTTTGGTGAATATCAAATTTAACCCATCAGATTTTGTTTGTATGGATTTCAAAGCTGGTTTGACCAGAAGTTATTATCTTTATTAGTCACCTTGTGATCCTCTTTAGATCTATAGTTTCATGCTAGTTTTATTCAATACAGGAATCATTTCGTTAGTTTTACATTTTTTGTTTTTTATGCTTATATTCTTGATAATGAGAGTATGATAAGTTGCATAGGAGACTTTAGTCACTAAAACGTGTGGCATGATTCGTTTATGATCAGTTAGACCAGGGAGAAGGTTACAATATATATATATATATATATATATATATATATATATATATATATATATATATATATATATATATATATATATATTTTGTGTGTGTGTGTGTGATTAGTACAAAATGGATTTTTATTTATAGAAATATGGATAATATTACAAAATACAAAACAAATGTAAATGCATCTATAAACTTAAGAATAAGAAGTTCAACTGACATAATTCACATTTTATAAATGAATTAACTTAATTTAAATAAGATTAACTTAGTAAAAAAAAATTATATATTTGGAAATAAACAAATGGTTTTAACTATTTATTCTAAAACAATTTCTATCAAGGGGGTGGGGTGAAATGACTAAGAATGATAATTTAATAAATTAATGTAATTATGCACTTTTAAGACTATATAAATTCTCTTTGATAGCAATTCACTTTCTAGCATTTACTCAGAATTTTTATCATGTTTTATAAATCATGTGCAAATATCAACACTATGCTAAATATAATTTAGTATTGCTACAAATAATTTAAATGACAAGTGAAATTTTTTTTTAAACCAAAACTTGTAAATTCCCAGTCATAATTCCCAAATATCTTGATTAAAAAGTAGTAAATGGAAAAGAAGAAAACTAAATAAAATTGTAAAATTTGAATATAAAAATGCCATAATATTATATACAAATTTTACTCAAAGTTTAAAAGTTAACTACCTTTTGAATATTCCGTTCTTCAAACATTATAACTATTTCTAATGTGGAAAAAAAAAGAGTAAACTTAAAAATGTTTAAAACTTAATAATTTATCAGATAATTCTTGTCTTAACAATGCAACTATGGTACTGATGATTATTGAATGAAATGTTAAAATACAAACATATGTGTAAATGTTTTAATATGAATGCATGATATACACACACAAACATATATATATAAATTAACAGCATTTAATGTTTACAAACTAATCAGTAATTAAAATAATTTCAATCCTTAAATAAATAATTTTCGAATGTCTGTTTGTCCATAAAATCAAAATAGCTGAAACTAAACATTTTATAATATAAATCTAAAATATTTTAAACAAGTTTTATATTTAAATCAATCAATTTATCATTTTATTATATATATATATATATATATATATATATATATATATATATGGTATATATACATATATATATATATATATATTGTACCCTTACTTCTCGATGTATAATATAGTTTGAAATACAACTAGCTCAATTAAATTATAATGCTTAATTAAAATTTGCATATCTATCTTTAATTTACTTTTATACTATCATATTCTAATTAAATTTATTATCAATTATCAAAATCAATATAGTTCTATAGTATGTACTAATTAAATAAGTATTTATTAAAATCATGAGACTGTGAAGTAAAGTTACAAAGCAATAAGTAGATTTACATTGAGTCAATATCTCCCAAGACATTGTCTCAATGGCATAAGAATACTATTACCTCCTTATTAACTTACTACTACATCTGCAGCATTCTTATGGCTTTTAAATAAAATAAACTATCTTTAATAATAATAAAATAAATCTCAACTTTTAATTAAGAAAATATAATTAAATAATCTCAGGCTCTTCTAATTATCTTAAAGTAATAATAACCCATGTAAATAAGTATGATAAGGGATTTTATATCAAACCTAAATACACCTAACTTATTCTAATAATAATATACAATACTAATCTTAGAGTATAACTTAATCTTATCTATTTATGTTATATCATCAATCATTAAATAAATAATCATATGTATATCTTTTATTTTCATATAGCATCTTAATTTTGGAATAGATCAAAATCTTATAATTCAATAATCTGTGGCAATAAATAATATTGTACTCTTATAATGTGCATTATAATTACCTTATGACCATAATAATATTATATGTTAATGTCAATCAATTCTTATAAAATGATATCAAGAAAATATTGTGTTTATTTCTAAATAATAATAATAAATTCATATTGTGCAAATATTATGTTTGTTCAAATTATCTGTTGTCAAATGCTGTGGTGTAAAATAATGAACTCGACACACTTTTAAAACAAATTAAACAAATTTATTTACATTAACTTTAACCATGAATTTATTTACAATATTTACAGTTCAAAATTATAAAAAAAAAAACAAAGAAGAATAAAACAAAATAATAATACAATATGTTTCCACTATTATTAATTCATATTCCTAATAAGTAATTATACATTCTTTTAATGCTGTACTAATAACATTGAAGTATGCTTTTAAAACTTAGACTTTAAATAAATATCAGTGAACTTCAATTATTACACAGAAAAATTTATGTAAACAATATTTATGTAGCATATGTAAACAATTAAACTTTACTAATTAAATTGCTACATCACTTAAGTATTACTGTTACTTATTTCATTATGTACTAGTATGTGTTTATTTTACTATCAGCATTACTCTAATAGCATAATATAGAAACTAATGTATCTTTGTAATGTAATAACAATAATTGATTATAATTTATATTTCATTTAATGCAATTCATGCTACATGTTTTATCAAATATGCATTACATATCTGTACTGTTAAAATAATAATATTTAAATTATTCATCAATTTCAAATTCATAAAGTATTATATTAGATAAATTCTATGATTCTTTTCTATGTAAAAATTATTACTTTACTTTATGTGTTATTCTACTCCTTTTAAATAACTTTCTTTCTACAAAACATCCTTTAAAACTTATTTAAACTTTCCGGAAGAACAATCATCAAATTTAGATAAATACTAATTATCCAAACTATTTATACTTCATCATCTATATTTGGTAAATCTTCAACTCAAATATAAACTTCTACATAAAACTTAACTTAATTTATCCAATAAAATAAAAATAAAATATAGACTTTTAAAATCTCTTCCTAACTTGCAATAAAATAATTACTTATGAATAACAAATATAATTCTAATACTATAACATAAACAAAATATTAAAATTTATTTACGAAAGAATCATATAATTATTTCTAAGCTTCTTATGTAATGTTGCATCATATTTATATCATAAATTCAAATTATGCATATTTAAATAAAACTGTCACTGCCAATATAATGTGTGTGTATTTTAAAATATTTATACATTCATTCAACAATATCATATCATTTGGTTGATCTAAAGAAAACATATTAAATACATCAAAATTATTATAATTATACAATTTTTTACCATAAATAATGATCTAATGTACAGTCCATCTTCCAATATTCTTCGGAATTACAGCTTCATAAAATAATTCACATTTACACTCACAATCATTCTTTAATATATTACGTGTTATATTAATTATAAAATAAACTTATATAATTAATTATTATATTATTTTTAGTTATTATTTTAAGAAATGTACCTATCTTATTTTTAATAAATTAATAATATTTAATTTTTATGTTAGATAAATAAAACAGAATTCATATTACGTAACTCCAGCGATGTCTTCTTTTCACCATAATAGTTCTTTAATCCTAGGTACACATTCACTAAAACACCATTTCCGTTTTCCGGTCTATCACGTGGTTTTTTAAAAGTTTATAAAAATGATAACGTTCTTTTAAAATAAAATAAAAGTTCCCCACAAGAAAAATAAAATAAAATTAAAATAGTTTATAGGCTCCGGATCCAGTTCCTTAACGAAAATTATTTAAAGTTATTATTTCTAAATTAGTCTATAGTTTATGAAAAATTATCATTTAATTATTTTAATTGACTTGGACGTCCACATATTACTTGCGCATTTCTTAACAAAATATCCAGGTAAGAATAAGCTTCTTCATCTAAAACAACCAGCGTTTAGACTATTTTAATATAATAATTTTATTATATTAAGACTTTTAGCTAATTATACTCTCAATTTATTTGCCTTTTAAAATTGTCAACATTCAGTCTTTTAAACATAAAGACTTAACAAGGCAAGTATTTATAAAACTACTTTTATTTCTAATATCTTTACTTAAGATATATATTTAAATTTATAGCTTGCAAAAATACTTTCTTCATAAAGAAGTATTTTATTCTTTAAAATATCTATTTTCTAATAGTCAATAGTAATTAGCTTTTAAAATTATATACTGTCCAAAATACTACTTTTCTCCATCTTGTAATTTTCCGAACTAATCCAGCGTTTGTCATATTTCTAGTATAAAGTTTCCGATATATTTTCACTATATATGATGTTCCCATGACCATTTGCTTGTAAATTGAGCTTCAATATAGAGACGATTGATAAGGAAAAATTAAATTAACACTGCATGTCTATCATTTAAAACTTTTATAAATTATTTACAATGACACTCTTATAATTTTAAAATTGATTTTGAGAGCGTCTATCAAATTTACTTTGCTATTTTTAATAACACAATTAACTTGAAAATTCAATCACAAAGTCCTCTCCTAACAATTGAACTAAGCTTTTATACCGGAAGAAACTTCCCATTTGATTGGTACATTTAAACAATCAACTTGCTGGCTTATTTACATATTTACCAACAACACAAAATTAAAAATAAATAATGACTTATTTAATATTTAATATTTATTACATTATTACATTTTTAAAATAATTCTTATCGTTTATTTAAATCCACTAAATATTTTTAAAATATTCTTATTTACTTGATTTTAATTTTAACTTTTATAAGATCATTTTTAAATAAACTAAGTCTTATCTATACGTTATATTTTTAAAGCAATATTTTAAAAATCAGATTTAATATTTCACATTGAATATCTTTATTTTATTTCGTGATAGCTTACGTATTATTTATAAATTTTATAACATGATTTTTAAAATAGTTGTGCAACTTTATTAGATAACTTCCAAGCATGTGTGTGCATATTTAACTAACATCTGTTTCTACAACACAAGAAACGCTTGTTATAATCTAAAAATAACTAACAATTGCATTTTTAAAACAAATATTTATTTTTAAAAATAAATAAGATATTATAACAGATTTTAAATTAATAATTCGATATTATTAAAATCAAATATTAATCTTCTATTTAAGTATTTATAATAATTAAAAATATTTATATTCTTTTATAACATTATTTTATCAATAATAAATATATGCATTTAATTTTAACTTGTCTTTTAAACACTTTTAGTTTTAAATACCTA
Organism: Epiperipatus broadwayi; assembly: GCA_028023455.1. Classification (NCBI taxonomy): domain Eukaryota; kingdom Metazoa; phylum Onychophora; class Udeonychophora; order Euonychophora; family Peripatidae; genus Epiperipatus; species Epiperipatus broadwayi. The sequence continues at coordinate 1,584 of JAQFVV010000991.1, read as the reverse complement.
CTTATTAAATATATTAATGCAGTATTAACTATGGCCAGTTTTTCCAACCATATATTATAATAATCATCATTAAAATGTCTCTCTCAATTTCAGCACAATTTCACATATCAAATACTCATAGATTGCTTTAATTAAACCTTTTGAAATATTACCATAAGCAAAATTAACATCACATATTCAAATATATCTTAAATTTAAAATTTTTAACAGATTAGCACAAAAATTAGATGGTGACCCATACAAAAGGGCACAATATATATATATATATATATATATATAAAAATAAATACATATATATAAAGGATTTGTGTATATATATATATATATATATATACACAAATCCTTTAACATTCGCAGTTTATATTTGCCAATAATTAGTGACTTTTTTTAAAAAAAGTATTTTTTGGCTAAATATTTTTCTTACTATATTGAAGAAAGAAATAAAATACATTATCTCTCTCCATCTAATAACTATTTCTTAAAAATATTCACCAACTTCTATGTACTGTATTTTAAAGAACTAATATAATATTTATATAAATATTGGATTTTTAAATTAAAAATATCCATTATTTCCAGCAGAATTCTGTGTGTGTAGTGTATATATATATATATATGTTCAACAGATGGCGTTTTACCAAAACCACCGAACAAGTGTAAAATTTGTTTACATAAACGAAAAAAGAGTCAGAATTAACTACCTCTTTCATTTGCTCACCCACAGATCAGCTGATTTCAAGCTGGTTTGCTCTCATCAGTGAGGGATAGAGTATAGAAACTAGATCTAAACACTGACTCTCAAGTGTTTATGCAAAACGTTTCTATTAGTTTGCAAGTGTGAATTTTTCAGATCTCATGTTTCTCTGATGTGTCTCTGGGACCAGAATGAATAAAATTTCATCTGTTATCATCAGAAGTGTTGTTTATAATGTTATAGTTTTAGAGAAGAGCAAATAGGGCAGATTTCATGATTGCTCTTGACCTGTGTATCTTAGGCATGAGTAGATTTATGGTACTTTTGCTTAGATTCTAAACCTTGTTAAATGAACATACAATTCTGACCAGTACTATCTACTTTTATCTACTTTGGAGCACTTTCAATTATTTTCATAGTTTTTGTCAACTAACACTGTCAAAGACTAACCTTCCCACAATTCTGTGATTTCTACATTTGCTGCCTGTCTGTTTAATAAGTCTTGCTTATATTTATTTATTAACATGTCTACCTTTATTTTTCCTTTATTTATGTTTCTTTCAATTTGTAACCTTTTTACATTATTATAATTCAAATTAAAAACATATATACATAATCTATTATGACCATAAAAAACTGATGCTAAACATTATCATTTCCATTACAATTTTGTTTCATTTTTGAACCATTATTAATAACAGAAAATGCTCTCTAGTTCTTTTCTCCAATGTACATCTTCATCCCCCTATATATATCCACTGCTACACTTACATCTTCATTTATAAATGATGCAAATTTTATTTAAAAATAAAATTTATTTGTTTATTTAAAATTTATTTATTTATTTAAAATTTATTTATTTTATTTATTTAAATTTTTTATTTAAATTT